>PVKA01021289.1:0-38929 GCA_004027165.1 Ctenomys sociabilis | reverse complement strand
AAACACCCAAGGTTGAGCCTGTGGCGAGCATCCGCAAATGCTAGCCTTGCCCACTGTGCCCCTTGCGTTTCCTTTGCTCAAAGAGCATCAACCTGCAATGGGCTTATGCTCTACTTCTTGGCTTGAAGCTGGGCTGGGGTGGGAGAGGATGGGGTTTTCTTGGCATTCTGCCCCTCCCTCCCTCTGGGTAACAGAAGAGACATGTCTGCAGAATGGCTCCAGAGAGCCCAATGACCACACACTCTGACATAATTTCTGTGGTTTCACGCTCACTCAGACAACTATAGTAGATCCGCCATAGCAAAGAGACTGAATTCTGCTAGCTGCATCCTAGCCCTCTCAGAAGTCAGCCCTGGGAAGTTGTTTTTAATTTGCCCTTGGGTGCGTGTGAGCACACAGGAACATGTGTGAGTGTGGGGAGTGTGATGGCACAGGACGGTGGCGAAACAGAACTGGGCGCTTCCAGAGAAGCTGCCTGATGACCTGGTTGTGTGTGTGTGTGTGTGTGTGTGTGTGTGTGTGTGTGTGTGTGTGTGTGTGTGTGTGTATGTGTGTGACAGAGAAAGAGTTAGAGACAAACAGACAGACAGACAGACAGACAGACAAGAGACAGTGACAGGTGGTGTGGCACAGGACATGATGTTCCAGGAAGCAGTCTGAGGCCACCAGTGGTCCTTCTAGGGACTCCATGCCACAGATCCCAAGCCAGGCAGTGCTGTTGGTGACCTCACCTAGACCTCATCCATTTCTCTGCTGTGAGACAGCCACATAAGTGTTCTGCTCTCTCCAGCCTCCCACTTTCCTTTGGCGGGAAGAGCCTCTCGCTCGCCCTTGGGAGCCCCCAGCACACTGTACGAAAGCCTCGGGGTCAGCAACACCCCCCAGTACACCTTCCACCCTTAGAGAGAGGACTTTAATGTGTGTTTCCAGGCCAAACATCTGCATAAGGCTTTGCTTGAGGCTCAAGGAACCAAATGGCAGCCACCACTCTGACACCAACTACACACTTGACGCTAGAAAAGATTATGCAGACCCAGCGTTTTCTGTTTGGGAGGGATTTCTTTCTTTCTTTTTTCTTAAATCAGGACTTGCTATGTTACCCAGGCTGATGTTGAGCACCTGGGCTCCCTTCCTGAGCAGCTAGAACCATAGGTGCAGTGTTGCCACGCATGACATTTGTAACGTCAGGCAAGTCACGAGATTCTCTGAGTCTATTTCTTCATCAGGGGAAGAACAGGGGAAAATGAAACTGTGTTTACTGTGTACACCCCTGTGCCAGATAGAACGTGAAGGCTAAAACTCTGCTGGCTAAGTGGATGAGTGAGTGAGTTCAGAAGGATTGTTACTGGGATCAAGAGGCGAGGAGGTAAGCCACTTATCACAGCGGTGGCATATATTAAGCATTTGCTCTAAGGCAGTTATTATTGTCACTTATAATCTAGGAGTAAAATCTGACCATTTGGACTGATCTGTTCCCAGAGTTAAAACAAAATTGGGTAATTGAGACTTGATAGCGACACGTCCCCAAAGAATCCAAGTGGTTGCCCTGAGGTCCAAAGGGCAATAGGTTATATCCCATCGGATTTATTTTAACAGATTTTCACTGAATATATCTTATGTGCCCAGGACTAGTGAGATCCTATTTAAGGTGTAGAAGGATTAAGTCAAGCTACTACCCTAAAGAAGTTATTTTCTAGCTGGAGAAGCAGGAACAACACTTATTAGCATAAGTGTCTCCTGGCTAGAGCTGAAGACAGCCAGCATTCTAAGTCCAGGGTAAAACTTTCATTTATTTCTTCAACAAATATTCCTATGCACTTGCTGTGCACAGCAGGTCCCTAGCTAGGCACTGAGGGCCCTGGGACAAACAACAAATCTGAGTAGCTGCTCCCAGACTAGAGATCTCATGAAAATAGGTCGGGACAACAAATGCTGAAGCAGCCATGGAACTCAGAGCACTGCCTCTGCAGGGGGCTGAGGCTCGTTCCCAGCGCTTCCGAGTCAAGGGCTAACAAGACTGTGCTCTTTTTTTCTAGGGAACATGGAGCCCCAAGCTGCCCTCACTTGCCTAGATGGAGGCTGGAGGGCCTGGCTGTCCACCCAATACCTATGTTGGCCACTCTGCGAGGCCCTGAAATCACCATCTCCCCCTGCAGTTTCCAGAAAACCCAGGATGGAGAATTTTGAGAGAATCTGAGTGACAGTGGACCCTCGTTTTGCAGCCAGGAGAAGCTGAGAACCCCCAAGGACTCCACCAGCCGCGGTGAAGCCAAGGATCCACAGCCCCAGCCCCATCAGGCTTCCTAAGCTGCAGAGAGGCCTGAAAAGTCAGACTTTCCTAGAAGCCCCCAGCCGCACACAGTAGTAACAAGTGAATGAAGAAAGGCAGGATCCTGATGCCAGCCTGGTTAGTGGCACTGAAACAGGCAAAGGGCAGAAGCTACTAGAGTAAAGGAGGCTGCTGGAGAGCTAGCATGTGGCACACTTTGTACCAAAAGCCCTATAATCCAGTGTTCAGGGTTAGAGCAGTGAAAGGTGGAGCAGGTAAGAGACAAGTGACTTAATGAAACACCTATGTCCAAGCAACCAACAGGCCACTGGAGCAAAAGACAGAATGCAGAGATCCAGATGGCCCCCAGGTGAGGGTGAGGGTGAGTGTGGGAAAAGTGGGAAGGGTGTAAGTGGGAGAATGTTGCTGACTCTGAGTCTGACACAGAGTCCTGGGAGCTTCTGGGGAAAGAAAGAGGCTCTTCCTGCTAAAAGAAAGTGAGAGGCAGGACAGGGTAGGAAGACCCTTGCAGCTGGCTCAGGAGAGGCACAGGGCTCATGGCTTGGAGAAGCCCCCAGCGCACTGCAGAAGGAGCTCTCCGAGCATGCGGCGGGGCAGGCGCAGGACACCATCTCTACCCAGCCCCCTGCTCGGCCACTGCAGCAGCAGGGGAGTGTCCCTGTCTAGTGTGATCACTACTCTCTACAATGAAGACCGGGACCAGCAGATCGTTTGTGTTCAAATCAGAGCTTTGCGCACTCCTTCCTGGTGCTGCACCCTCGGGCCAGGTGAATGTGCCTGGTCCTTGGTTTTCTCAGTGGAAAAATGGAGATAACAGTGCGAACCTTTATGTTGTTGTCTGGTATAAATGAGATGCTTCTGTGGGAGGGCATTCAAGCTCCTAATACAGTACTGGAGCTCACTATGTTATAGGGTTACTGTCTGCATGTACACCCCTGAATATTCTTAACACACTTGAGGAAGTCATAGTGTTTTGCTCATGGTAGTGCTCAATCAACATTACTAATGGGAGTACTGGTATCTATACAGATGCATAATATTTACACTCCTTAGTCCTTAGTCCAGGCTACAGAAGTTGAAAAACAGAAGATCAGAAGGTTTCTTCCCTCCTGTCTGCTTTGGGGACAGACTGAGTGGTCCAGAGAGGACAGGTACATTTTCCTTCTGACTGCAGACACATTCTCTGCTTAGACCATTATTCCTGATGACCTGGAGACCTTCCAACCCATAGGGCAGAAGGAGTCAGTTTCAGCATCTGGCTGTTTGCCTGGTGCTACTCCCCTCTTCCCCCCGATCTGGGTATCGAACTCAGGCCCTTGCCCTTGCCAGGCAAGCGCTTATTCTACTGAGCCATCTCCCCGGCCCTTGCCTGGTGCTACTTAACACTACTAGCTAAAAGTTAGGGCAGGAAAGGCTGCATAGCTGGGAAGGAGCAGGAGGCCACACAGTAGCCAACATGGACATAGCACGCACCTGGAAACCTCTCCAAACGTCCCTGCTAACAGAGCCACGCTGCCCGGAGATGGCGGCCATGCATCCATAGTGTATGTCTCCAGCCAACAGTGGCTCAGGCTTCCGAAGACCATTTTTCTCTTCACACTCAGAGATTTATAAGCTGAAGTCTCCAAGGTAGAAGCTGTTGGTTTAATTTGTCTTTTAACTTGCTTGTTAAATAGCAGGGTCATTTGCATCTGCTGCCCTGTTTGGGCAAACCTTGACCAATGAGCTGTACCTTGGACTGAATGCTGTCCCAGGTATCACCAACAGCCCTGTGACACCAGGCTGGCTGGTACTGGCCCACAATTCTGGGAGAGAAAGCCCCCAAAGCCCCCACGTGGCTGCTCTCCCCGCAGACCTCTGCTGGCTCGCATAGTACCCATGTGCATGAGCCCCTACTCCTGCTCTGTTCATGCTGTGCTTCATGCTGTGTTTCTGGAAATGCAGGAACCTCAACAGGCCAGAACCTCAATTTCTCCTTTGCTTATCTCTCTGCAGTGTCTTGGGCTGACGGAACTCAGGCCAGGGCACCGTTTGGACAGCAGAAATGAGCAGAGGGCCATGTAATTACCCAGTGAATTCAGGCAAATAAACCATTTATTGGCTCTGGTGTGCTGAATCCCCTTCATGAGTCTTTTGAGGGTTGGTGGAGGGGCATTCAGAGCAAAGCCACAGGGTCTCTAGCCATTAACCTCCACTTCTGGCTGCTCAGGTCCTAGTGCCTCCCAAACCTGGAATCCCTCCAAAGGACCACTGCTCTAAGGCCTTGGGGCAAATGCTTGATTGCCCTGGGCTCTGCCTCTGTAGGGCTGCACTGGTAGGGACCAAACTAACTGCTCAGCAACTCTTGGGGGCCCCAGGCTTGATGTTCTCCTTCCTTTTCCAGTGCCTGCCTGCCATCCTGGAGATGCAGATTTGGGGAAGTGGATGGAGAAGCTGTTAGGGGCCGCATCTCTAGTTGCTGTAAGTCAGCTTTGTTGTCCTTTCCCTCTGCTCTCCTTTTCTGTTTTGGCCTGCTCAGTGCCACGTAGGGCATGTCTAAGTGAGGAGAGTGAAACCTTCTCATGCCAAGCTGAAGGCTAGGTTCTTTCGAAGCTGTCCACCAGGACAAACCCATGCAGGAGCTAAATATAGAAAGGGCTCCAGCCTGCCTTGTCCTCTGTGGGCGCAGGCATAGGCAAGAATCGATGCTGCACCTGACACAGCAGGCTGTGTGACAGCCACCCCTGCTTGGAGACCCTTATCTGCACCTGCCACTGATTGGCTCTGATAGGGGCCTGGTCTACTAAGGATAAGAAGTCACCATGGTGACCTTACAAGCCCAGCAAGCAGGAGGGGCCAGAGGCTTGGCCGTGTGAGGCAGATTCTGTACACACACTCAGGCCAGTATCCTCACAGGCTTCCAGCTCCCCAGTGAGAGTCCTGTGCCGTTGGCCTGGCTGCTTGAGGCCCCTGGCAAAGGGGCAGCCCTGTCAGGGGTGGTGGGGAGGCCGGCTGTTATTTATGCCGGAAGCCCATGGCATTCTCCAGGAGCTCTTCTTTGCGCCTCCCCAGAACACCAAGAATGGATGAATCAGTCCCGGCTCATCAGAGCCTTTCATGCTAAACCAGCCCAAATGACTGATTTAGAAACTGCGTGGTCTTGTTCTCTGAGTGGCTTTCTGAGACACGCTCCTGAGCAGGCCTGGGTCTTCATTATCTCCACACACACTCGTGATGAAGCATCTGTATGCACATGCCACTGTGTGCCCAGACCCAGACCCAAAGGGGCAACTAGGACGCACTGATGGGAGACACGTACCGGGCCATGTAGGCAGGGGCAAGAGGGCCTGAAATCCTCTGTGGCAACAACACCTTAGCAATCATCTCAACCTGGCAAGGGATCTCTGTGGTGCTCATGTCAGAGCAGAGGAGTACCATTCCTTCAGTAAGGCTCTCCAGTGACAGAATGGGCACCCTCAAGTTTGCTGGCTTAATCCTAAGAAAATTCCTGGTGGTGGAGGTTCCCACACACTTGGTCCTGGGCTGGCAGCACCAGAACCACCTGGGACATTCTTACATGGGGCTTCTTGGGCCTCACTCTGACCTGAAGCTCTGCTTCCTGAGGTTGAGGCAGGTGTTGCATCATGCTCGGGGACAGAGTTGTACACGGGTCATACACGGGATCGCCAGCACTCTAGCAGCCCTGGTAAATGGCAAGACCAGTGGTTCTCTGCCCCAGCAGGGCCTCAGAATCATGAGTCAGTTCATAAGAGCTGTACTGTTCAGACTCCATCCCAGCCCCTTTAAAGAGGAGTCCCTTCTCCTGGGCCCTGGGTGCTCTGATTTCAGAAAGCTTCTTGTATTAATAATCTCAATGTGCAGATGGAATGATAAACCACATCTTAAGCACCTGTGTTTTGTTGATGAGGACCACCCAGGTTTAGCAGCAGCATGAGTTGACAGCCATCATGTAACTACCTGAGGGAGAAACAGGAAGCCTCTGGCTCTGCCTTTCCTTCCAAAGTTCTCTCCACTCCTAAGCACTGTTCCCAGAGCTCTGAGCCCAGGAGTGGCCAGGGAGCCACATATCCAGTGGTATCCATGGGCTTGGGGTGCAGATGCTAAGTCCTTTGCTAAATTCATGAGTTGGAAGGAAGAGCTACCTGGCTGTGACAGGGTGTGGAAACACACACACAGCACCCTGTGCTCTAAGTGAACATGGGGGCAGAGGGAGTCTTCCATCAGTCCTCTGACCCTTGGGTTAGGGGGTTGGCATCTAGGAATACACCCGAGCCCTTGTGCTCCTTTTTCTCTGGGGCAGCAGCATGGCATCTCACCTGGCAACACGGGCCCACACCGTGAGGCCTGTCTGAAGCGACATACTGTCCAGAACATGCCTGAAAGGCAGGCCTTCATCCTCTCAGATCTCCGGTCACAGCACCCACATTAATTACTTGGCACCTAGACATTTACGTGTACATGGCACCGTCCACATCACTGTATTATTTTTATAAACTAAACCAAAGTCCTGTCTTACCTAATGAAACTGGCGGGATGGTTTGAGAAGGCTGCCTGAGGCCTGGGCTTCTCAGACACTGCTCCTCAACATCCCCTTCTGCTCTCTACTTGGACCCAGAGATGCTGCCTTACACCCAGCATTTGGTGTGTGCTTCAGGTTGTGCTGATGGCTCAGTCTTGCCCGACACCAGATCCACCTCTGCATAGGTGCCCACTCCTGAGCCAGGGCGAGGGAGGCCATCAGGACAAGCAGAAGGAATGACAATTAGCAGCTCACTCACCTGCTGGGCACCTGGGTTCCAGAGCCTCCACATTTCCCTGCCTCCCCCACATTCCAGCAGCCGGGACACCTTTGTTGTCACCCCTATGTGATTCTTCTCATCCCCCAGGCTCTTGTCCTTGGCCCCACGGAATCATATGGCCATTCTCACAGCTGGGTAACACCTGGTCTCTTGGCTTGGAATTGCTCAATGGAATGGCATCTCAGGTCTCCTTCACTCTCCTTTCTCCTCTCCCCTCTGTGGGCTCCTGCTTCCTCATCTGCAGCTGCCTATCATGGCCTTTGCCACACTTCGTAGGACACAAGTGCTCCAGGAAGGCAGATGAACTCATCCCTAAGAGAAAGCCGACTGGCTGCTGGGAGGAGTTCAGAGAGACCCAGGTACTATCTGCAGAAGACTTGAAAGACAAGGTTTTCTCTGTGCACAACCTGCAAAATGACAAAGGGAAGGACCCTCAGGGGAGCCTTCCATGGTGCCTGTATAATATGCACCTTGTATGTAGACCTGTGTGGGGGTTGGGCATTCTTCTAACTAGCTGAACAGGCAGGTGAGGTAGAATCTTCCTTCTGTGATTATAAAAATGCTGTGGAATCCATTTTGGTACCAGTGTCTCTCTCAGATCAGTTGCCCCGAGGGTCACCTGCCAGCTGTCACGTCAAGAGGCAGGCCACATGTGGTGGGGGACTGAGATCAGCCCACAGCCATGTGAGTCAAGTCCTTGGATGGCCACAGGAGAAGATGAGCTCCTGTGATCCCCATGTCCTAAGGCAGGTGACTGAGGAGATGTGTGTACAGAAAAGGAGAGAAGATGAGAACAAAATAAAAACTACAGCAACAAGGAATTCTTCATCCCTGAAGCTAAGTCTTGGGTTACAGTGAGTCTAAATCCCTGGTCCTGTGCCCTCTTTGGCAGGAGGAGAATAATGTAAGCTGGCAAGTAGTAAGCTTCCATAGGCATCAGGTGGGCATTTAAAATTCGGAAGGCAGGCATCTCAGCGCTGAATTAACTTCCTTTCTTTCTGGCCACAAGAAGGTCTATGTTTGTTTCATCTTCTTCCCAGCCCAACTACACATGTTCTTTCATGCAAGTCCACATTTCTGCCCCACAACAGGTGTGATTGCTTCCCATTACGTTGTCATGGCAACACCTGCTGCCATCTGGGGGGTGGGGAGGAGGCAGTGGAAACAAAGGAGTGGCCAATCAGGCTTTCCAGGAAAGTCTCATCATGACACACTGCTCATAGCCAACTGCTACAGCTGTGTGGAAGGCAGGCTAGTGTGTGGGAAGTCCTCCTTTGTGGGGCACAGTCACAGCCCCCTGCCGTCAGAGGGACAAGGGACAACAGACAGATTAGTCAGCATTAACATGTGTCTGAAGACTGAGGATTATTGATCAACATGAGAAAGAAACAGATGATTGCACAGACAGCAAAAAGCCCTGAAAGGTTAGAACTGTCAGGTGGTTAACCTGAAGGATACACAGGCCCTAATTTTTTCCTGTGCCAACATAAGCCAAAGATTACAGACCTTTGTATCACCAGGGTCACCACCCCTCTCCCACTTCTGAACAGAAGTAGAAAAGACCCATTGTCAAGACTTCCAATCACATCAGAAAAATGCTGTGCTTTGAAAGCTCTGCCTATGAGCAACTCTCAAGTCATCTTTAGGACATGGGTATCACAACAGCACACCCCACATAGAGTTGTGAGGACTGAATGCGGCTAAGTGGTTGCTCAAGGTGAGTATTCAACAGGTGCCAGCCACTGCTGTTACCACTGGGCCCAGGCCCTCTGCCCTGTCCAGGATGGCATCATACAGAGGCTCCCCATAAAAGTCCTATGTTCAGGGGAAGAGCACAACAGGAATCCAGTTTCAGTGGCCCGGAAGCCACAGAGTTTGCCTTTTTGCCATAAAAGATTCCCAAACTCTGTTTACCTCCTGAGGTAGGAGAAATTCTCTCTGAGTGCTTGGGGTACGGGCAGAACCAAGGTTGGTGTTCTTTTGTGGAATGGTCTTGACTTCACAGTACCATTAACTCATTTAATAAAGACTCCCCTTCAAACTCTCAGTGGGCTTGGGAGTAAGGTCTGCGGGGATACATGGCCAGTGTCTCAAGCTCAGAAAGGTCTAGCTCGCTCCTGTCCCATTCCCAAGCACTCAACATGGAGCCCCTGGGGCTTTCTGATCAAGAGTAGGGAGGCTAGTTAACCAGAGTGGGCAGCGGAGGTCCACTGGAGTAATTAATCCTAAAGGTTACCAGCACCTGTCCTGCTGGGAAGCAGGAATCCAATTACCCGCAGTGACAGCGGCTTAGTCCCCAGGGAGAAACTCATCTGCAGGGAGCCCGACAACCTGTCCACTTGAAATACTTCTGACAAGCATTCCAGCCCGGTCCCTTTACTCCGCTAACAGCCCAGCCAGGCACACACTTCAGTTGACCAGGGAGGGCACTGCCAGGGCCAAAGCCTGGGTTGTGAAGCAGAGAAGGGGGCTCTGGAAGGCCAGATCAGAATGGCTGAGAAGAGCTTATTTCCCCTGGAGAAACAGAGATGAGAAGAACTGGTCATTTTTCAAGGCTGATTCAGAACTAGATGACATGTCAAAAGCAGGAGGGAAAGAGAAGCAATGAGAGATTCCAAATGAGTTTATCTGACCATTAAATAAATATGCAAAATTATGCAGATGTGGAAACAGGCATATCATTTTCAATCAAATGCTCTGGCACCATCTGAAACAGACCTATGGCTCTGGATTAGGGCACCGCTTCTGGCTCCCTTTCCCCTCACCCCTCCAAAGAATGCAGACTTTGGTGCAGGGAGACTGGGAGCGAGCTATCCTGCACCAGAGGACCCTTTCACTCTGTTTTTGTGTAGCCATGTCTTAGGCTTCCACATGTCCAGAACCTTACACCCTGGACAAAAGTGAAAAGGAAGCCAAGTCTTTTGCATGCCTGACACCAGGGAAAGGAATTTGACTTTTGTAATGCAAATTGGCTTCCTGGCTTGAAAGTACATGATTAAAATGATACGTTTCAATGTGGGAGCCAGACAGCAGATTTGGTATTAGAAAGCAGCAGCTGTTGCTTACACACAGGGGTGCCTGCATGGTGTGTGGAAGAGTATGTGAAGGATTATTTGCTGGAGCCCAGAGACCCTGTGACCTCCTAGTCACATAATCATGTGGGTCCTTTAGGTGGGAGCACATAAACCTATGAGCAGCTTGTGTGAGAGACAGAAACAGCTGAGGACCTCCCTTCATCTTGCTGAGCAGAACTGCATGCAGTTGCAGACTGGTCATCATTCATTCATTATTGACTGAGTTCCGAATTTATGTGCCAGGTGCTTAATCAGTAGCAGCAAACAAGGTTGGCAAGGTCCTTGGCCTGGAGGAACCGGTAGGTCAGTGATGACCAGGCCTCAAATAATTTGCAAATGATGCTACTTGTTGCTCAATCTCTCTGTGCCTAAGTTTCTTCATTTTCAAAGATAATGAAAATAGTTACTGCTACAATAAGGACTGTAGTGACAGGGCTTGACTTTACCTTGCCATTTTTAAACAGCTACAAACTCATAAAATATGAAAGAAATAGTTTCAAACACTGGACAACAGGCAGTGTGGGATTATGGTCCCTGAGAGAGAGAAATCGAATAAGGCAGTCTCCACAGTGTGTACATCCTGCTGCTGTGATTCAATTTCCAACCCAGCAAGGAAAGAAGAACCTGAACAGCACCTAGACTGCTTAGGGTTCAGGAAGATGGAAGTAGCTAGAATAGCTAAGATGAATTACCAGGAAGAGCCACTGGAGACCCAGAAGGGATCTGCTCACACCAGTGGTGAGAGGTTGGTTCACGGACACAGGGAATGATGCTCCCTGAGGCCAGAGAATCACTACAGAGCAGAAGGCAGACACTTTCCAGAAGCTTACACCTTGGGCTAGCCTGAGTGGGGCTGCAAGCTCATGTTCTCATGAGCCAAACTGGACAAAGCTTGTAATAAGTGTCATACAGGGTTCAGAAAATTATCACTTGGGTAATAGGACCACATTAGCCCTCAAGAAAAGATGGCTCCAGATTCTCTACTCAGGCCTTGCAAGGCTCAAGCTGATTCCAAGACGCTGCATGCCAGAACAAAGCTCAGGGGCGTATAAAGCAACACAAAAGGAAGAAATCAGCACCCAACAAAGTTGAAGGTCACTCTCCATCTACCATCGAGTGAAAAGATAACAAGATATGCAAAAAAGAAACCAATCAATAACCAGATGAAAAACCAATCTATAGAAAATGAGCCAGGAGTAACAGATAAGAGAAAGAGCATACGGGAGTATTAAAACAAACATAATATAGATGCTCAAGAAGCTAGTGGAAATGAAAGACAGAAAATTAATGCAAATTTCCAAACATAAAAAAATAGGAACTGAGATAAAACTATATTAAGTGAGTTTAGCAGCAGATCAGAGGACAGGATCAGTGAATTTGAAGAAATGGCAGTGGAATAAAGCAAAGAGAGAAAGAGGATTGAAACCAGAAAGTAATACAGCAACAGTGCCTGGCAGGACAGTAACAAATAAACTGACATATATGCAATTGGAATCCCCTAAACAAGGAACACAGAACATTTTTTTTTTTTAAGAAATGGCAAAAACTGATAAGAACTGTTGAAATGTATAAACCCACTGATTCAATAAAATCAGAGTAGACATAAGGTAAACCAAACTATGGCATATTATAATCCAATTGCTGAAAACCCATGGTAAAGAAAAAAAATCATCAAGCAGCTAGTGCAAAAAGGATGTCACATATAAAAACACTGGACAATGGGCAGGGATGGGGCAGACATCTGTCATAAATTATTAATAATGAAAGCCGAGTATTTTTTCTGATTAAAGCTAAGATAACTTTTCACTAGATTTGCCCATAAGAAATGTTAAAGAAAATTTTCCAAAGAAAAGAAAAATGAGGGGCCAGCAAAATAGCTCAGTGGACTAAGTGCTTGCTTAGGTAAGCACAAGGGCCAGGGTTTGATCCCTGGCACCACATGCTGTGCCAACCCTGCCCCTATGTATGTTGAGCTGGTGATGAAGTCTGGGCATGGTGGTGCACGCCTGTCATTCCAGCACTAGGGAGGCAGAAATCAGGAGGATGGCTATGAGTCTGAGCTGCATAGGGAGACCCTGCACAAAAAAAGGAAAAAGAAAAGAGAAAAGAGATACTAGATTGAAATTTGGACCTATACAAAGGAATGAACAGAACCAGGAATAGCAGATATATGGGTAAACTGAAATACATCTTTACTCACTTTTGAAATCTCTTTAAAATGTTGACTAATGTAAACCATACTGTGGGATTTATAAAATATAAAGTAAAAAATACAGCAACTATGTACAAAGAACAGGCCAGTTTATATACAAAGTTACATAATATTATTTGAAGATAAACATATATGTGTATATGTATATAGAAAGACATCTATATAAATCATTAAAAATACAGATTAATTATTTCATTATTAATAATTTATGACAGATGTCTGTGCTTTATTTTAAAAAGTAAAACATAGCAATACGGCCAATAAGACAACAAGGGATATAAAAATATTCAACATTCAATACAAAAAATATTCAATATAAAAAAAGGCAGCAAAGTATGTATGAGATACTTAAGTAAAGGGATGATAATAGATACCCCATGGAAATAATGATCAAAACAAAGCTACAGGAACTATGTCAAAGTAGACGTTAGAGAAAGTAATACAACCAGGATTAAAAAATGATATTTTACAATAATACAATTAGAGGGTCAGTTCAACAAAAGAATTTAACAAGCCCCAAGACACATGCAGTTATAAATAGAGCTTCAAAGTACACAAAACATAATGAAAGGAGAAATAGATAAAAACACAGCCATAGTTGGAAAGAAACACTCTTCTCTCAGTAATTGATAAAGTAAGCTGAAGATCAGCAGGGCTGTAAAAGACTTGAACAATTCCACCAACAGTTTTGACTGAATTGCACTATTAGAATGTTCTATCCAACAATAGTACAATTCTTCAGATACATATAAATCACTGAGAAAAACCATATTCTAGTCTGTAAAACTAGTGATTTCTTGTGAGAGAATAAAACCATACAATCTTTAATCATGGAATTAAAGTATAAATAAAAGAGATACATAGAAAGTCCTCAATGATTAGGAGAGCAAGAAAAAAATCACAAGGGGAATTAAAAATTTTGGACCAGGTGGCTGGGGAGATAGCTCAGTAGAATAAGTGCTTCCCTGGCAAGTGCAGGGTTCTGAGTTCAATCTTCATCCTGCAAAAAAAAAATTTTTTTTTTGGACTAAAAAAAATGAACCTAAAGCAATGCTTAGACAAATATTTATGGCATTAAATAAATAAGAAAGTCTCGAAACAATGATCTAAGATTCTACCTTCAGAAACTAGGAAAATAATGACATAAAACCAAAGTAAGCAGAAGAAGAAAAAATACAGATCAATAAAATAGAAAACACAAAAACTAAGAAACTGAATAAAATTAAAAGTTCTTTCCTTAAAAACATGAGTAAAATTGAAAATTTCCAGATGGATCAAGAAAAGACAGAATCACCAGTACCAAGCTGATTTACTATGATTTCTGAGCACTTCAAAAATGTAGGAGAGGGTTACAGATACAGGCCAGTGGTAGTGCAGCTGCCTAGCAGTGTGAGAAGGCTCTGGGGTACCCTGGCATAGGGTGGGAGCTAAAAAAGAACATCATGCCTGTGAGTTTGGAAATCTAGATGAAGTGGAGAAATTCCTAGAAAAACACCAAATACCAGATTTCCAAAATTCACTTAAGGAGAAACAACCAGAATAGCTTTATATCTATTAAAGAAAATTGCATTGCACCTTGAAAACCTTTCCATGATAGAATTTGGGTATGGATGGCGTTGCTAATAAATTCTACAGAAGAGAAGAAATAATACCACATATACATAAATTCTTGTGTAATTCACTACATCAGTGGATTAAAAAAGAAGCCCATATGATCATTTCGGTAGCAAAATATGACACTTGTGGCTAAAAATAAAACAACAAATATGTCAGTGAACTTTCTTAACTAGAAAAAAAGGTGTTTACAAAGACCTGTATGTAACACCATTCTTTTCATTATTGTTTTTGTTGGAGGTAGGGTCTCCTATCAGTTCAGGGTGGCACCGAACTCACTATATAGCCTGCTGTTGAACTCCAGGCAATCCTCCTGCCTCAGTCTGCCACATGCTAGGATGACAGGCTTGTGCCACCATGCCCAATGATAACTAACATCATTCTTAATAGTCTACTGTTATAGTGCCTGCTTGCACCATTTCCACTCACCGTTTTATTCACCACTGCACTGAATGTCTTAGCCAGTATGATAAGGGAACAAAATTAAAAGCATGCAGACTGAAGCTATAGAAGAACATCCATCACCTTCATGTGTGGATTCCCTGCTTGTAGGAGTATATACTTCTAGGGCCGCTGCATGAGTGCAATACAATGGTTGGACCACCAGTATGTAGAGGGCTTACAACAGTTCTTGGTGCCTAGTAAATGCTCAGCAAATGCAATTTTTACTGGTTCGAATGATGATGGAACAGAGTCCATGCAACGCGGGTCTAGACTGCTTGGTGGAGGAAATTTCAAGAAATGTGCGTACTTACCTGTGCTGTGGGCATGGAGGAGGGCTGCTGCAGGACTGGAAGTAAGTGAACTCTCACATTTGAGCCCTCTGGCACATAAACTTTCTACAGCCCTTAATGACACTGAGAAAGAGCTGGGCATTACAGGGTGCTAGGACACAGCCTGAGGTCTCCACCCACCACGGCACTTCCCACTATACCATCTTTCTGCCTTCGCCTGACAAGCCATAGCACAGCACTCCCTGCTTCTGCAGTGGCATTTGAATTTTGACAAGCCCAGGTGGGAGCATTCCTGAGAAGGCCAGGTCAGAGCATGCATGCGCCTTGGAGGGGGGCTGGTGGTCTGAGGCACTGGGAACAGAGGCCCCCGGGTTTGTTTCCCCCTTTTGTAGTGATGCCCAGCTTGCGTATTTGGCAGGTCTGCACTATGAGGCTCCTAGAGGACAGCAACATAAGATACCCCAATCTTATCCCAGCACATAATCAGTGTTCAGTAAGTGTGCACCCAGAAACTCCTACCTGGATAGGGGCCCAAGGAAAGGTAGGTGGCCTGGGTCTAGTGAAATGACCACATACACAAAGATCATTTAAACTGTTGAGTATGGTACACATGCCAGTGTTGACGCTAGCAGTTACCTGCAAGGACAAAGAGGCCTAAAAATGGGAGACCCAAGCAAAGTGTAATTTAGGGGAGCATAGGAGAAGGGCTGGGCAATGACTTAGAAACTTCTAGACAAAGAGTTTAGGTGGTAACAGAGCTTGGAGCAAGGACTTACAGGCACTATGCTCAGTGCTAGAGAGACAGATAGAAGGCATATGCCCACCTCTAGCCAGTTCACAGTGCCACAGGCCCAAGAAGGCTCCACACTCTTTCCTACATTACGCTGAGCACTGGGAGGGTGGTGAGCTCACAGCACTTGCAGGGGGTACAGGACTCCAGGAAGGCCAGGGGAAACTGGTGCGCAAAGAATGGTGGTTAAAAGTAGTTTTAACATGAAACTAAGGCTCTGGAGGGTGCCCAGATTAAAACAAAACAAAAAAAAAAACAAAAAAAAAACCAACTTCATTTCCTTTGTTTATCAGGAACTAACAGAAAGTGCTTTCCATGGCTGGAGGGGGGGTGAGTGAGGAACAGCGTGATCAGTGACGGCAGAGTTCTGAGTCTGCTGTTTTTCTGTGTATGGGTTACACCCTCAAATTTTGCTGCTAAATTTTACAAGGATTCTTGCATTTTAAATGTGCACAGAGGCACTGAGAGAGAAAGGTGGCAGAGGACGGCTGAAGGGAGGATCTGTCCCCGGGATGGCAGAGGGGATGATAAAGTCACAGGAGAGTATAGGCTGCATAGCTGCCCTAGCCTGGGAGCTGAAGCTAGGGGTATCTTCTGACAAGGTTTTCTTCATTTATAAGCAAGTTTCTTGAGCACTGCACTGCAGGAAGCTGATAAACCAGATAGACAAGGTCCTGTCCTCACGGGGCTTCCCTTCTCATCAGCTGAAGACACATCACTGAGTTCCCACCAGTGCTACACACTGCTCTAGCTGCAAGGAGCTGTAGCAATGCACAAGACAGGCATCCTTGGCCTGGCCATGCTGACATTCTAGATGAGGGAGACAGAAGTGGGCAAACCCACACATGAGTCCAGTAAGAGAAGTGCAGAAAGTGTTTGTGCTAAGTGCAGGATGACTATGGGCACAGGGCAACCTTAGGCCTGGTGTTCAGAGATGGTGTCCAAGGATGTGACGTGTACCTGGGACCTGGATGATGGCAGGAAGAAGCTCTGTGAAGATCTTGGAGGAGCAGGAGCAGCAGCTGACCCAAAGGGCCTCAGGCCCCATGGACACACATGATGAGCCTTGTGTTCCCAAATGTCACAAAGAATGTGGAAGGGCTGAGACCTGAGCACGTGGCGTGAGATAGGTTAGCGGAAGTGGCAGAGTCTCATCAGATAATACCTGGAAAGCCGTGGGAAAGAACTTGGATTTTATTCTAAGTATCTCATTTTGTCTCTTACCAACGTGGCCCTAATCCAAATTGGATGATGTCCCGAAAGCAGATTAGGCAATGTTACACATTATCAAATATAAAAATATCACAATTTAAAATTCTTCTAGTCGAACCTGTGACAGAGCAATGGTCTCACTAAAGGATTTGCTGAGCAAAGCCGGCATCATCCCCCTGCTCCCAAGATGGCATCTGGGGACTGCTAGTGCTTGAATTGATTTGAAATAGGTGCTGCCTACTCCTCTGGGCCTTGGGCAGTGTCCGGATGAACTGCACTGCCTCTGAAGGAGCCAGTGGGTGGTTGGAACATAGGGAATAGTTCAAGGCTTTCATCAGGAGCTCGGACTGTGGTAACATCCTTCCCTTCCCCTCTGCTTTCCATTTGTCCTTAGAAACGGGGCAAAGGCCAGCTATGCCCTGGGGCTGGTGGGCAAGTCCCACCTGTTATCCTGGGGAACACATGCTAGGGGAGAGGACATCTGGACCCTCCAGCAGGCTGCAAAATGGTGGCACCTGCTCCCTGCCAGTGTTCTACCTGGGAAAGGTCACCCAGACCCTGGCCTTACAACCAGCAGGGCAGGCCACAGCCTTTGGGAGGGCAGGCCACACGACCATATGGGTACGACCTGCATGTGACCGACAGGGGAGAGGTCATCTCCCCACCACCGACCTCACACATTCCTTTAGCATCTCTGGGAAGCAATCACACTCTCCGCAATGAAGAACCACAGTCAACAGATTCTGGTTTCCTAGATACGCTAGAGGCTTCTAAAAATAGCCAGGCAATGACAAAGCAAATTGGCATATGGACTGCAAATAATTCCAGTACCAGCTTGCTTGGCAGCACTCGAGCCTCCCAGTGCTGGGCGCTTCCTCCTCTTCTCACCCCTGTTTCTGAAACACTCTTGTTGCTGAACACCCCAGGCCAAGTGTGAGCTGCAGGGGCAGTGGGAGCTCCACAGCAGATCCTGCCCAAGGCTGGCACATTCTGCTGGGCTGAAGCCGCTCGGGCTGCTTCCACTTCTTCCTCGTGTACACCCCACGCCCTCTGCCACTCTGCACTCACAGTGAAGGACCACTCCTAGTTAAGCTGCTTACGGCTTGGCATGGGTCCAGGCATCCTCAAGCAACCAGCTTCTTCCTCCTTTGTGATCATGACGGGGCTACCTTGACCTTCCTGCCTCAGGTCCTTGTCTTGGTCTGGGAAGACAGTGTTATTTTGACCCAAGTTCACTCTTGGCCCTGGGAGGGGGATTCAAAGTGCCTTCCTGTCCCAGCTTCTCCATTCCCCAATCCCCCCACATACTGTTGAATGCTGACCATACCAGGCTGTTGCTGGGTGGGGTATCGGCATGAGAACTCCAGGGGAAAAGAGGTCCATGGCTTGAAGGGGTGTGGAGGGGGCTAACATGATTAAGCTGCTAGTACCCACCCACCACTCTACTAAGCTGTCCTCACAGATCTCACTTTTCATTCCATTCCTATAATGATGCCATGAAGTAGGGGGATTTCATTGGTGCTACTGGGGCCTTGAATATACTGGGTGAGTTCTTTACCACTGAGCTGCATTCTGAGCCCTCTCTGTTTTGAGACAGGGTCTCCCTAAACTGGTCTCTAACTTGCAATGCTCTTGACTCTGCCTTCTAAGTAGCTAGGATTACAGGTGTTCGCCACCACGCTTACTAAAGCAGGGATTTTCTATCATCTTATGATCTGTTTTTCTTACTGCTAATGCTGCAACCCAATTAAGGAAAGCAATTCAGAGAGGCTGAGTAATTTGTACAAGGTTACAGCTGGGAAAAGCGTATCTAGACTTGTTTTTCACTGGCCAATGCATAAAGTCTCCTCCACCAAGGCACAGCGCCCCTCCAACGGGGTGGGCAGGCATCAGACTCCTCTGATGTGGAATGTGTTGGATCACTTACAGAGGTGAGGCAGGTAGAAGAAGCCAATGAGGGGCACCCAGGTGCCCAGGAGGGGGAAGGGCAGAAGTCTGTGACCATGCGCAGGCCTGAAGGGGCAGAGGTGGGGTTGCAAGAGAGGGAACAGGGACCAATGTGCTGCCTGGGAGCAGTGCTCATGAAGCAGCAGTGCCCAGAGCCGGAAGAGGAGAGGAAAAGAGCCTCAGCCCCCTCTGCTCACATCCTCCAGGGTTCTGACAGTGCCTTCCTTTGGCTGAGTCCAACTGGATACCAGGCAGCAGGGAAGCACTTAGGATGTCATCCGGGGCACAGAGCAGGCTGGAAGGGCAGAGGACAGAGGACAGAGGGGGCAAGTAGGATGGCCAATGCCTGGAAGAAATAAGATAAGCAAGCAGCTCAGGCCAAAGACACCCTTGGTACTCAGAGCTCATTAAGCTAGAGCCAAGATAAGGCAGGCAATCGAAGAGCCAAAAGAAGTGTTAGCTGCAAGGAGAAGAATGAGCAGAAAGACAGGCAAAAATGTTGGGAAACAACCAGCTGCAATCTGAGTCTCTTGGGAAGAAACCCTTAGACTTGCAAATCTCAGAATTAGGAATTCCTGTGCTATCAGTGCATAGGTACCTCAGAACATCACAGGTATTGTCTAGAGCTCAAGGGGACCATGGTTTCATCCAATTTTACAGACGAGGAAACTCCAGCAGATGAGTGCACAGGTCTGGTCTCTTCATGCCTCAGTTGGCTTCCAGCTAAACTCAGTGTGGGAGGCACCAGCAGAAGCCTGGAGGGTAGGAGGGAGGAGAGCCGGGGCCTTCACTCTTCCTTCTCTGCTTCATGTATCTGCTTTCAGGTGGGGCACAATACTCCATGCAGACCCTGACTTAGTGGTCCTGTAACACAGCCTCCTCCTGGGAGCAGTGGCTTCCTGCTAATCTCTAATCCTGCTCCCCAGCCCCAACCCAGTTTCTTGCTATTCTATCACTTGGCCACCAATTCTGTTTTAATAGAAGAAAACAGTGATTTCTATAGCCTTAGTTTGAACTTGGATTTTGATAGAGGCATACATACACTAAAATTGTCTAGGCTCACATTGGTAATATAGGACACAGTTAGAACTGAAGTGAAGGGTTCTGAAGAAAGGGCTCCTAAACCACCTTCATCTGCTGCGCCTTAAGTCAGCAGCTGTGGAAGTCCCAAATTCTCATTTTACTGAGGCCCAAGGAGAATGAATAACTAGTCTAAATTTACAGAGCTAATTAATGGCAGAGTAAAATGTTCGGTAAACAGGTCTCTGAACTATACTCTGTGATGTTTTTCCTTTTCGATACCATCTACTCCCTGACTTCTTCCAGGGCTTTGCTCAGAGGAATCCTTGCTGATTTTCATGACTAACTTTCCCTTCCTGCACTGCAGCTAAAAGATGCATTCTGGCCTTGCCTTCCCCAGAGCTTCTAGGAAGGTCAACGGGATAAAGCAGGGTTCTGAGATCCTGGGGAAGTCACAGGAGTGCTTATGCACAAGGCCTTAGCATGGCAGTAATACAGTAACAGGGAAATACAGATGAGTAGACAATGACTAAAAAGGAACATTGTCGCCGCTACTGCCACAGCCATGGGTGTCTGTTACGGTTTATGTCATCCCCCAAAACCTCATGTAGTCACTGAGATGACTTCTAGAGTTTGTGATTAACTGATGATCCAATTTGGGGATTATGGGTGTGAGCGCTACACCAGCAGGGGTGGGTAACCTACATACAAGATAGGGAAGGGAAGCTGGGCATGGTGGCGCATGCCTGTAATCCCAGCACTCGGGAGGCTGAGGCAGGAGGATTGTTGTGAGTTCGAGACCAGCCTGAGCTACAAAGTGAGCTTAAGGCCAGACTGAACTGCATAGTGAGACCCTGTCTCAAAAAGACAAAAAAAAAAAAAAAAAGATAGGGAAGGGAGAGAGGCTTGCTAGCTGCTGCAGCCACGTGGCTGCTCCTCCCTTTGCTCTTTGCTGTTTTCCTCCAGCACAAACTGCTGCCCTCTTCTGTGCAACACTTGGCCTTGGAGCCAGTCAATCATGGACTGAAACTTCCACTAACTGTGAGCTAAATAACCTTTTCCTTCCTTAATTTTGTGTGTCAGGTATTTTATCTCAGCCACAACAGAAAAGTAACTGAGACAGTGCCTTTCTCTCAGGCAGCTGAAAAGCTTGCTGAGATGCTCCTGTCTCCAACTACCTTGATGCCTCAAAGTGCAGGACTGCTTCCAGGTGGGCCTGGTTTGTCCAAGATGAACACAAGGGAGGGGAGGCCATTAGGGACCCATAGCCACAGACAGCATCTTTAATCCATGAGCAGAGTGGCCCTGGCAGGAGGAAAGGGAAGGAGGCATTAGGAGGGGCCACCTCCAGTCTCTACCTCAAGAATCCAGCCAGTCTGAGTACAGCTAAGTGGATTTCAGCTTGTGTGTGAGAGAGGTAGCCTGGGCTGTGGTCAGGGGTGGCGGTTCCTCCCACCCTCCCAACCATGCTGTGTGCAACAGCATTGTTGAAGATCCACCAGCAGGTACTCCATGCTTTCATTTAGTCATTCAACAAATGCTTGGTAAATGCACTACAGTAGCAAGGGTGAGTCCTTCTGAGTCAGAAATCCAGGTTCAAATCTTGGCGCTCTTCCCTACTGGCTGTGTGATTTCAGGACAGAGTTTCCCTGTGCCTAACTCATCCTTTAAGTCAGGACAATAACAGAACACTTACGTTATAGGTTTCTAGGAGAGTTAATTGGATTAATATAGAAGGGCTTGAAGCAATGCCTGGCCCATAGGAGGCATGCAGAGACCTTACTACATGCACTTTGGCTGAGAGGTCAACTCTGAATTTGAGTTCCGTATGTAGTGGTTAGTAGCTGTGCATGGAGGCAAGTTATTTGGCCTCTCTAGGCCAGTTTCTTCATTTACAAGAGAACAATGCCCCACTTTACATAGTAATTGTAAAAATTCTGTGTGAGAGCAATAAAGTCATACTGTGGTACTCGACTGCTTTGAAACTCATCCAATTTGGTACTTGATGAATTCTGATGTGGAAAGTTTGTCCTCATCCTGTAGCTTGTTTGCTATTCAATGTGTATGCTAGAACTTGTCCGCATCTGTTGCCTCAAGACTTGCTACCCTTTCTAGCCAGATCAGTGTGCACCTGTCACTTTGGTCCACATCACCTCCCAGACCTGATTAACAATGGGTACTGAGCTACAGTGGTGTAGAGTAAAGGTCCACTGGGAGCGTCCTCTGTTTCAACGGTGGCCAACCCTTATAGCTTAGGCCTGAGGGTGAGTCAGGCACATACACAGGCCTGACTGTCACTGCAGGACTTCATGCACAGTGGACCATGCGTCATGACATCTGGTGCCATGCCAGCTATGCCCTATGCCTCACCTCCCAACCTCAGTTTCCTCTCAGGCTCCCACCTCAATTTATAGTCCCTGAGGTACCTTACACACAGCTCAGCCATCTCAGGAGTCAGGGGTCATCCTCTGAGACTCTCCAGATTCTGATCCAGTCTTGTTCCCCACCTGCTGCACAAAGCCTCTCTTCACATCCCCAGCTCATGTGGGCAGCATCCTGCTGGCACTCCTGGGCTCAGGACGGTGGCACAAGGCCATGCAGGATGCGGGGCTTGGGCAAGCCTCAGCCTGAGATGCTGGGGAATTGTGCCCATGATCCTTTCACTGCATCTCCAGGGTTCTAATCTCTGCATTACAACATCTAAGGGGCAAGAAAGCTAAGAAATATATTTCTGTGCCATCAGCCAAGGCAGCCCATATGTTCATGTACTGACAAAAAAATCTGGAGACCCCTACCCCTCCTCCAAGACTCTGAGTTCCTCAGTGGAAGAAGGCACAACATGTAGTACAGACTGCTGGTAGCCAGGACAATGGGACCCCCAGGACGGGTAAATAATTCCTTCTTATCTTACTGATAAGGCAGAAGCACTGCTTCAATCACCCTGGCAGAGGGGGTCTGGGCAGAGGGCACAGAGATATCCTGACCACCAGGCACAAGAGATGGTGGAATTCAGAAGCTGGAACTCTAATGTGCCCATGGGCAGGGACCACAGTGGAACCCTTGGCAAGTTCTCCTTCACATATTAGCAGTCACAGCAGAGGCCTCCAGTGGGGACAGTGGCCTCATCATGCCCCCACCCTTGCCCACAACTGACACCCATAGCATGGACCTCCCTGAGCCCCTGGGTGCTGAGCAGTGAGCCAGAGCTTTGGAAGAAGTGAAGATCGGGAGCCTCACAGCCTGGAAGGGGAGCTCGTGGTCATACAAACAGTTACAGTAGTATGTGCTAAGTGCTGTAATGAAGCAATAAACTGTGCTCAGGGAGCACAGAGGAGTCTGGGGAACACAGCCTCCGAAGAACACTCAGGAGTGGCAGAGAGAGGGGCTTTGTTGGGCCAGCACAGACAGATCTGGTGAGCATTTTAGACCCTGGAAGTTTTTCTTTTGTGGCTGCTAACATGTGCATGGAAGGCCAAGTCACAGGTTGCGGAGAGGCGAGAGGCATGGCTAGGAAGGATTATCCCAGCAAGGTGACCAGAGGCCTCCTGCACTTACACAGTGCATCCCCACCAGGACTTCTGCAGCCTGGGGGGTGAGGCAGGGATGGCCCTGGATGGCCTGGGTTTGGGAGGAGCAGAGGTCAGGATCGCTGCAGCTCTGCACTACCTGAGGCCTCTATGCACCTTTCTTCCAGATCCAGGCTTTGCTGCACCCGATTCTTTAATTTCCCTGGGGGAAACAACATATTGCTTCTGGCTCTGACCCTGAGAGGGACGAGAGTATCCTCCTTCCTCACTGCTGTCACTTTCCTGCAAGTACATCCACTCTGAGCCAAGGATCCATAGACCCAGCCAGCTGTCTTGAGGTGAAGGCTTCTTTGGCTCTTGTCTCTAAATCTTGGGCCATGTGCCTCTCCAGAGCCAGTGTGACAAGTCCAAGTGACACTTCAGGACTCACCTCAAATGCTCTTTTCATCTGTTGTCAGTTGACCAGTGGAAAACGTTGGCAGAGTAAGGAAAGGCTGACTCTACACGGCAGGGCTGCCTGTGCTCTCGCTGCTGGCTTGGGAGGCTCTGGTACTCAGGAGACCAGACCTCACGCCCTATCAGGTGCCATAGATATGCTGAGCCAGAGCCGTGGCACACAAGGTCTCTGCCCTGGCACTGCTGGAGAGGTTCTTTGGGGGATGTGGTCATCCTGGTGCTAGGCAGCTGAGTCATGCTCTAGTGTTGAAAGGGAAGGCAGGAGGGACTCCTGACCCAGACAGGGCTATCCACATAGCACAGGATCCCAGCTAAGCCATACTTCCCCAGACCGAGGCTTGTGTTTGCCCCTCCTCTAAGGTTCAGGTGGTTACAGCACTACAGGGAGGGCCTATACCCTGGGAGCCTCCACTGCATTTGTGCCAACAGCAGTGGACCAGTGAGTGCTGGGCATGCTGCTAAGTACAATGCACAGCATGCATAGCTTGTTTTGTCCTTACAATACTATTCTGACTCCCACTGTTCAGACAGATACTGAGAGGTGATTGCACTTGCTCAGCTACTAAATGTTCCAGGAATACAGTGAAACCTTTGAGAATGTGTGCTTCCCTACTTAATCATACTTACTCAATTTTCCTCATTTAACTTTGGAAGCAGCACAGTGTCTTTTATGAACAGAAGTTTTAATAGCTCAATGGGGAGGTTTCTAGAGTCTCACTGTCTCTGGGCCTCAGCTTGTTCATCTGTGAAATGGCATAAGAACACCTGACTTAAATGAGGAAAGAATGCTATATAATTATCAGGTGTTTTAGTTACTCTTTTCTGGTTGCTGGGGCAAAATGCCACCCAAAATTAAGGAAGGAAAGATTTATTTAGCTCACAGTCAGTGGAGGTTTCAGTCTATAACTGGCTGGCTCCAAGGCAGAGTGGCACATGACGCAGAGCAGCCATTCATGGTGGTGGCAAAGAGCAAAGAGCGAAAGGGAGAAGCAGTAGCTCCAGCAGCTACCTCGCCTCTCTCCCTTCCTTGCACTGTACTGCAGATTATCTACCCCAGGGCAGGTTCAGCACCACACCCACAGTAACCAGAAACTCCAAAAGCTGCCTCGTGACTACACCAGGCTTTGGGGAAACCCTATACACAAACCATAATAGCAGTGTCTCATTAATAAACACCCCCAGAATATTCTCATTTTAATATTGTGGTCTTGGCCTTAAATAGGTGACCTGGACAATACTTGATGCTCAGTTAGGTGACCTAGGAAGGTCATTTCAGACTTCTGTTTTTCTACCTGAAAACAATGGGAATATTCTTGAGCAAATCCGGGTGCAGTGGGAAGAAGCCAGCTGGCCTGGGACTTAAAGTTTCATGACAGGTCTAGACAAAGGAAGGGGTATAGAAAGGAAAAATCATGATGTGTGTGTGTATGGACAGTACCATTGGGATAGATATGCCATGCTTCTACATGATTCGAGAGGCAAGATTTGCACTAATGGTGGTTGGACAGGATATTATGTCAGCTTCTAGTACTATAGACAATCACTAGGAAGATAACAAGGTAGAAAGTATTAATTACTGAATCTGTGATATAATTCAGGTATAAAAAATAAGATAAGTAAACAGCTACACTCTTAATTCACTGATAAGAGACATCTGCTATAATAATGTCTGTAAGTATAATATCATGTATACACCTTCTATGATACCAAAACATTATGAAAACAGTTTGCAATTTATTAATTTATCAAATCTGTCTTGTTAAGGTGTCTTAAAACTGTCTCATTGATATTTGTACTTCAATAAAATACAAAATAAATTTTAAAAAGTTTTATCACAGAGAAAACACAGGCTTAGCTCTCTCTCTTTCTCTTTGTTTCTCTTTCTCTCTTTGCCTGTCTGTCTGTCTGTCTGTCTGTCTGTCTGTCTGTCTCTCTCTCTCACACACACACACACACAGACACACTTGCAGAGTATAAAGTTTGTGACCTTTTGCTACTTTCTTGGGCCAGTTTGCTTTTCTCTGCCCCAGCCCAAGGCTCCTATTTCCCCTCCTCTCTCCCACAGGGTTCCACAACCCCCTCCTGAGCAGTGCTGTACCTGCCACTGCTTCTCAGCGGGGTTTTTCTGCAGCACTCACCCAGTGACATTACCACCTTCCTCGTGCTGATTACCCATCCCCCCACTGCATTGCCAGCTCCATGAAAGCGAGACCTTGCCTGTCTTGCTCACTACTGAATCCCTCGCCCTTGCACAGGGCACAGCATGCTAGTAACAAGGTATAAAGTATCAGTGTGTGCTGAAGGAAGGAAAGAGTTGATGAAGAAAGAATGGAGGCAGGCATCAGAGTCTCCTGTCTGGCCTCTCCTGAGGCCCTCACAGCTGCCTGCTGTCATCCACTCCCATTTCTCTGCTGCTAAGTTTCAGAGAAACAAGATGATTAGCCTCACAAGATGCCAGATGTTTACAGAAAATGCTACAATAAGTGGCTAATAAATGGCTTTATTTAGCGCTGACTGTGTACGCCGTAGAGGGCCAAGCAGTTTATGCATCTCAGCTACATGAACTCATAGTCTGGTTGTTGGCAGTGCACAGGGCAGAACCAGGAGAGGCAGAATAGCCAGCGACACAGGGAACACAGCCCCGGTGGCCTGGCCCCAGGTCTCCCTCTGCTCGCGTGGTCTGCTCCCTCAAAGCCAGCCTGTGATCCCTGAGGGCTTGTGCCTTTCTGCCGCTGTTTCTCAGGCTGGGAATGGGGTAGGGTGACTGACAGATCTGGCCCTGATGTCACTTGCAAAGCGACCAGTTCTCCCAAGCAGGGTGAAGGATGGGTGTCCAGAGGCATTGTATTAGACACCCTCCCCCTACTCACCCTCCTCTTCCCCAGCCCCAGGAGCCTCCTTCCTCCCCACCGATCACACGCTGCCTTCTTCGCCTAATTATTACATACACTAATTATTTCCATTTACATGCCTAGCTTACCATTTATGTCTAATTATTGTGCAGCTCTAAAACAATTATGCATACTATTAAGGATGTATTGGGGTAACTGTGCAGTAAATTTGACTTAACGTCTATACCAAATGATTCGTGTGTGATTCATCTCTACAGTTTATGGATCCTGTGGCATAACAGCTCCTACACTGAGGAGGGAGAGGCTTAGGGTGGGTCACCCTGTCCCTGATCTATAAAGAAACATAAGAATAGGTACAGCTATAGCAGAAGCAGTGCTTGGTGCAGCTAGAATTTATTGAACAACTATTATGTGCCTTATCCTTCTAAGCACTCATATAGTATGCTATGTGAACTTCATGACCATGTTATTGGGCAGTTATTATGTGACTTATTCAGCTAAGTGCATTTGGGCCCCATGATCAACCTGTCATTAAAGGTGAGGCATGCAAGTCAGGTGTGGTAGTGCATACTTGTGACACAAGCACTTTGGGAGGCTGAGGTGGTTCTGTCTTGGAAGGAAGGAAGGAAGGAAGGAAGGAAGGAAGGAAGGAAGGAAGGAAGGAAGGAAGGAAGGAAGGAAGAGGAAAAAAGGAAGGAAGGGGAGAGAGACAGAGAGAGAGAGAAAAAAGAGGGAGGTAGAAAGGAAAAGAATGAAAAGAGACAGAGCAGGAGGGAGGCAGGGAAGGCACAGCGGTCGAGCAGCTCAGCCCTGGGCCCGTCTAGGAGCAGCAGGTCTGGTGCCCCAGTCCAGCTGTTGCTGTCCCTTGAGCCTTACCTCCACTACTTCACAGCATCCTGGCCCATGGAGACATGAGGCAAGCCCGGGGCATCATCCTGTCCTCTCCCATCAGGCTCCCACAGGCTCACCAGCTGGGCCAGGCCAACCTTCAGGCAGCCCGAGGCCTCCTGTGCCTGGCTTCCCGACATCCAGCAGGAAGCTGCCCAGGGCACACAGCTACCCCTCTGCACTCAGCTGGCCAACTGACGCTGACAATGGCACATGCCCCACGCTGCAGCCTTGGTCTGGTCAAGAACAGATTTGCTCTGATTCTTGAGTGGACTGCTGTTCTCCAAGTGGGAAAGTGCAAGAGGCCCTGCAGTGGTCTTTCTGTGACCAAGTGCGGACTGCAGACTTTGTATTCCTTTCACTTGTTTTCCTGTTTCTCCCTCTGCTCCTTAGTCCTTCTAGCCCTCCTCCTTCTTTCTGCTTTTGTTGATCCAACAAGCAGTCACTGAACCCTAACTATATCATCAGTATTTAGCCAAGTACCAAAGACACCCCTGCATTAGGGGTCAAGAGTTCATCAGAAAAGTGAGCCAGCAGTGTGTCAGTGTTAAAACACTACAGTAAGAAGGCGGAGGCCAGACACAGGGGCCTTCTTTCATTCATAACTTCTCCACCTTGATGGTGCTCAGCATTCCCAGGCCTGTTCCTGCTTGCGCTTCTGTCCTCCCTTTTCAGGAAGTTCTTCTTCCTGATAGTGAGGGCTCATTCTCTTGTTTCCCTGAGAGCAATTCTCATGTATCAAAGGGTCACATACACACTCTATACAGGCCCTTCCCAGGAGCAGGGTCACTGTGCAATGGGACAGTCCCCTAGACCCACCTTCTGCATCTGCCCTCCAGGGTTCAAGAGGAAAAGTCCATCCAGCCTGAGGCCAGGGATGAAATCTTTGCCTTGCAGATGTGATGCTTCCAGGGAGCAGTAACCAGCCTGTGATGGCACCAGGGTTAACAGAGGCTCCTACAAGCTTGGAGCCCCAAACTCTGGCAGCTGCATTAAAATCTAACCAGTCTTTCCTATGTTTTTTTCTGATTAATGCAAATTTGTTTTGCTTTGCAAATTAAAAATCAGTTGCAAGCACCTGGTGTAATACTCCCAGCAGAGATCTGAGAATCCTGAGAAGCCAAGCACCCTTACCCATACCCAAACCTCTGATCTTGCATTGCCTATGGCTCCATGGTAGCCAGGCCAACATCCAGATTCTCAGTGGGTCCTTTTACCTCTCTGCCCATTGCTCTCCATGGAGTCCTGGGCTGACTGAAACAGGGAGTTCCCACCTGGGCCTACCTCTCTTTTCCTCCTCAGAGGATACTGATGATATAATCAGAGAACCCATTTAAGTCCTTTGTAAGAAGCCACCTCGGTGACTCCTGGGGGATGTCATTATCATCAGCTGCACCTGCTTTGGCAAGAGAGCAGAGAGTCTGGGGACACACCTCATGGCTGACACTCTCCTTTTCTCAGTGTCGCCCCTCCGTCCCTCCTCCTCTTCTCTTGGAGCAAAAGTCTCCTCCCACCAAAAGGCAGAGGACACTGCTGGGAGCTTCGAGGCAGAGGGCAGTGACAAGAGACCCCGCAGGGATGCCAGAACTGCATTCCCATCCTGGCTGTGCCCTCACCTGTCAAAGCCTGCAGAGGAGCAGCTGAGCTAAGCAGCAAGAACACCTTGGCTGCTGTCCCTCCCCCAGCAGACGCACATTGTTCATTCAGCTCTGAGATAAGTCGGGAGGGACGGCAGTTATGAATGCCCTGGTATGCTCCCCCTGCCTCTGCTACGCAATTTAAAGGCAGGAGAGAAACACTCTGGAAAGCCAAATTAAAATGTATTCCTGTAGCAATCCTGCACCCAATTAAAGTAACCCAGAGCCTATTGTCCTTTTGCTAAATTTAGAAAATGCTCAGGTGTGTCTGACCCTACCCTGCACAGATATTTTTAATACAGATTTAATCATATTTTGGGTTAGAAGAAGAAGCTAATTAGGTAGGCAGATTTAGAAAGGCTGCCGGAATGCAGAATGGAGTGAGGTGATTTGATGCGATTCACTGTTTAGGGCTTTTTAAAGCATTTAAGTTGGGTTGAGAAAGGCTTTATACTCAAGTAAAGTGGCTTGAAAACAGAGATGACAACAAATAGGAAAGCCTCTGCATGTCAGCAAGGAAGCTGAGCTGGAAGGGATCTGGAAAGAGGATCTCACCCACTCCCTGCTGCCCCAAATGCTGGAAAAGCAGCCCAGTGCTCAGACACTCGGTCCACTATGACAGAAACTCAGGCTTCTGCAGGGAGGCACCAGCTGCCCTCAGCAAATGCTGGCTAGCTGGGTAAACAACCAATGACTGTGCCAGTGACTTGAGAATCCAGCCAGCCCTATCTAGTCCCATGCAGAGGCTTCTGGCCCCTGCCTCCCTTGTCCTCAGTTCTGGCTAGGATCTCTGCCTCTTCCTTCCCAGTAAACTCTCTGCCATAAAGTGCCACTGTCTGCTCCCTGGTGCAGCATAAGCCAGGGGTCCTGGCTTATGCCAGCTGACTCAGAAAACTGAATATATGACCTCCAAGCCCCTCAGCCTGTTTCTCCTCCCAGTCCCCCCTTCTGATAAGGATGGTAAGGACCCCCGCTGACATCAGGAAGGCATAGCAAACATGCCCAGGCAGCACAGCTTGTGGTGGTGGTGGTGGGGATATACTATGAGCTCATGCTGCTGTGAATCAAAGCAAGTGTGCTGGGGGCTCTTTCTGCAGCCCTCCCCACATCTGAGTGATGCGGGGAAGCCAAGTCTAGCTCACTGTCTCCTAAACTTTCTACTAAATTCAAACGCAAAGAGCAATAGAGACTCTAGCATGCTGCTCCTCACAACACAGGTGTCTTGTTCATCTGTATAGAAGGAATACAGGAAGGAGCAACCAGAAACTAGGAGCCTGGTTAGCTGCAGGGGGTGAGCAGGAAAAAGGCGGAGGAGAGGAGAGACAGGCACAGGAAGGAGGAGGGGGCCGGGATGTCTCTCTGAGGATGCCTTTTGGTCCCCCTCTCTTACAGCCTGAGGAAATGTTTCCTGCAGCCTTTACCTCCCTCCTCATAAATAAGTGAAATCAGCAGGATGTGAAGGGATCCCTCCCATTCAAGAAAAATAGCTCTCTAGAATTTCCTCCGGATAGCGGGCTTTCTTGTTCCCAAGGAATTGGTCTCGCAGAAATCAAGGGACATTACTGTTCTACTGCAGTGGCTGAAAGTAAAAATTCTGGCACCTGGCTTCAAATTCCAGCTTTATCACTTACAGGTTCTGTGACTCTGACGAAATCACTCAACCTCTCTGGCTGTCAGCATCCTTGTCTATAACACGGCATTGGACATCACTAGTTCCCACAGTGACAATAACGAGCTTAAAAGCCAGCATAAAACAAGGAAGCCCCCTGCACGCAGTGCTGTGTAAGTGCCTGCCCTCAGGATTAATGTACTGCATGCCTTGATGGTCAGCTAGGGGCAGGGATATTTACTCATGTTGTGTCCCATGGAATAAAAAGTGCGAACTCCAAGGGCCTTCCTCAAGCGTTGGGAATGTGGATTTCTGGTGGCAGGCTCACTCTTGTGGCAGAAATCCCTGAGCTCCAAATGGATGAGTTCTCTACTGTATTAGTGGCTGCATGAGCTTTCCACTGCTGCAGTTACAAATTACCACAAAGTCGGTGGCTTAGACAACACAGATGTTTTCTCGGTAGCTCTGGAGATAAGACGTTTGGAACAAGTTGCTCTGGGCTGCAGTCCTTGGCTCATGGCCCCGTGCCCCATCTCCCAAGCCAGCTTTCCTACAACCATCATTCAGACCTCTTCTTTGGCTCCTTGAACTCTGAAGGGCCCTCAAGACTACATCAGGACATTGGGACAGTCCAAGGTACTCTGCCCTCTTTAGCAGAGCTGATTGGTGCCCTCCTGCCATTTGCTGCCTTAATTCCCCTTGACCACAAATGGCAACATTATCATAAGTTTGGGGATTTGAATGTGGACATCACTCACTGGGGCCAGTGTTCTGCCACCCGCAAAGACCAAGTCTTGACTTACTCTGCCCTCTTTGACTGTGATCAGGGCTTGGAACGGGGAGGTTTGTTTTTATTATTTAACCATTTTTGAAGTGTGAACTTCAGTGGCAACGAATGAATTCACATCAGTGTTGCCATCTCCAGAATTTCTTTATTTCCCACCCTGAAACTTCACATCCATTAAACTGCCAACTTTCTAGGCCTACCCAGCCCCTGACAGCTACTGTTCTACTGTCTGTCTCTATGAATCTGACCCAGCAGGAACCTCATTTAACTGGACTTAAACAGTGTTTGCCTTTGTGTGGCTGCATTATTCTACACTTGATCTTAGCCAAAAGGCCGAGAAGCGATGTGGCTGCGTTATTCTGCTGAGCGTGTTTCCCATTGCCACGGGATGTATCACACGCACCATCCCTAAGTGCTTAAAGGAAGTATCACATACACAGCTCCTGAGTCTTCAGGACTTACACACAGCACAGTGGTCCCTTGTTTTATAACAGTTCCAGGCTCCTGGTCCACTCATCCACCCCAAAGCCAGCCCTGGAGGAGGTCCCCACCAGGAATGGCATTTTAGGCTAAAAGTTTGCCAAGAAGTAGCCTGGAGACCGAAAGAACAGGGAGATTGCAGGATCTAACTAGTTATACATACTGGGACAAACTTGGTACTTTGCCACACGATACCATGTGATCTCAGTAAAACACTTAATCTCTTGCAGGTCATTCTCTTTCACTGAAGACCGAGGATGACAAAACCTACCCTATAGGATCTGCATGGAGGTTAGAGCCCCTGTCACCATGTGCAGCCCTGGGCTACCTGTCATTGCTGTTGTTATTAGATGCTCACACTGGGGCTCCCTGGATTACTCCATCGCAGTGCTAAGGATGATCTCAGCCTTCAGCTAACACAGCCATCTTCCCAACCTGAGCGGAACCTTCCTCTGCCACTGCTGGGACTTCTGTAGAAAAGACTCAGAATGTCCGCACGGGAAAGGTCATATCCAAAGGACAGGGCTGCTGCCCACAGAAGAGACACTTACGGGCAGAAGGTCAGCTGTGCTGGCCCATCAAACTGATGTAGCTTCCTGGGTCCTTGTCCAACCTGGGAACCCTACCAGGACCCCCAGGAGAGGCAGATCTGTAACTCCACCATTGGTCTAGGACAGTGGTGGTAAACCTATGACACACATGCTGCTTTTCTTTTATGACAAAAGCTGATAATTAAGTAATTGTTTTTTATAAATTAAAGTCTCAGTATTCAGGTTTAAGAGCAGTGTTGGCACTCTGTGATACATAAGTGGGTTTTGGGTTACAGTCTGGGTACTTATCTCTAAGACATTCACTGTTAATGGTCTAGGGCATTTGGGAGCCTCATTCCTGCCATTTTTCATCCCTCCTCCCATTCTTCTTTTTTTTGAAGAAGGTATGGAGCATGTGCTGGGGAAAGGCCAGACCAGTTCAGAGCCCTGTGCCAGGACTATAAAGTGTTGACTGTATTTTTGTAACCCAAATCTCCATCTTCCAAATTTACAGAATGGGGGGGAGAGGCCACTGCACTCCCAAAAGTCATGCACACAAATCAATGAAATCACAACCATCTCAACTGTACATCTGCAAAGCATGTGCCACAGTTTCCTCTTTGTTTTCCTCCCCTACTCTCAGTATCTCTCTGGTGTTCACGAAGTTTCTGTATGCTGCTGCTATCACGAGAGAAGAGAACGGAGTTTGCTGAATTCTGAGCATGTGTTCGATACCTTACAGCCATCACATCACTTAATTTCACTTACCTCCCAACAAATCTAAAGGGTTATTCCCACCTCACAGATGAGGAAAGTAAACCACAGAAATAAATCGCAGAAGGCCCAGTGTGGTTCAGCGGACAGAATGCAATTGGTAATCACAGGGTGCAGGGACTTTCGTGCTGCTCTTGCCTCTGAATGAGAAAAGGCAGCTGCCCTGACCACCCAAGGCTAAGGATACCAGCCCTAAAAAACATGGTCAACTTTCATTTATCTATGTCACTGGAAGGATACAGACTGCCCAAATTCCTTTTTGTTTGGCTCTGCTGTTTATGATGCATTTTATGATTTTCTAGAGGCAGATTTACCCTCTTGATTATACATTTCTGCAGGCAGCTACTAAGATGAATTTTTATTCTCTGTGCCCGCGTGGCCCTGGGTGTGTGGGGAGCTGGCTGGAACTCAGCAGACTGTGAAACACCCTGCCTGGCAATAGAGCTGGCAGTCTCAGAGTCAGAGGGCCTCATGGCAGGGAGCCCAGGTTCAGAGGAGTCAAAGCTGCCTGGGTGGTCCCAGAACTGGCTGGTATGAACTGGTATGAGCAGGCCTGGGATTGAGGAGAGAAGGCTAACAGCTCCTCACCTGTGCCTTCCTGCCCAGTGCACCCTCTGGAACCCAAAGAAGAAGGGAAGGCCATGCAGCTGTGAGGACGGTATGACATGTCCCAGTGAGAGCCACAGTCAGTAACCAGTGCTTCCCCTGTGATAAAACCCATGTAGGCCAGGAGGATGGCTTGGAAGCAATATCAGGGGCACAGGATGCTATTTTCCTGCCTTACTGTTCCCAGGGATAGGGGCATGGGCTACAGCAGCAGGGCGCACCCAAGGGAGCTCACCCCACAACCCATTCTCCGTCTGGCCTCTGAAAATACATCGGAGCCAAGGTCACGCCAGATGGGGTGCAGTGCAGTCCACGCAAGGATTTCAAGTCCTCACTAAGGACTGAGGCAGTAGGATCAGGGAATCAGAGCCAGGAGATGCTGGCCAGAGACAGAAGTCCTGGTCTCAGACAGGAGGGTCTGGTCAGCCCAGGTGAATATTACTGCTTCAATTAAACCAGCAGGGAATGTATGAGTTAATTCCACGCCAACTATCCTGCCAGACTTCTGTATGTTGTAGAAAGGCCAATATCTTTCTTAGAAAGAAAAAGGGGAGGCTGGGTATGGTGGCACACACCTATAATCCCAGAGCTAAGGAGGTTGAAAACAGGAGGATCACTATGAGTCCGAGCTGCTGTCTAGTGAGACCCTGTACCAAATACATTTAAAAAAATAAATAAATAAAATACAGAGAAAGAAAAAAAGGGGATGTAAGTCAGTCAGCAAGCATGCATGTGGGATAGTGGTGTGTATTCGCGCACGCCCGTGTGTGTGTGTGTGTGTGTGTGTGTGAGTGTGTAATGCTACACCTGTGTGTGTGGGCAGTGAAAGCAGTGAGGCAGATAATGGAATGGCTGTACACAGGCTCTGGCTGTGTGTATGTTGGTTTTGTCATCTCCCAGTTGGGTGAATTTAGGCAAGCGCTCCATCCTGCTATAATTCAGTTTCCTCATCCATAAAATGGAGATACTAATAGTACCTAACTCAAGGGACTTCTGTGATTATTAAACAAGTCAATATATATACAGAAGTTGCCTTGGCTAAGGTTTTGCTTTCCCAGCTTCCAGTTACCTGTGGTAGATCACAGTCTGAAAACAGTAAGTGGAAATTCCAGTTCGTGGAAATAATGCAGAAGTTTTAAAGTGCATGCCATTTTCAGTATCATGACGAAATCTGGTGTTTTCTGGCATTCGTCAAGAACCACCACTTGTCTAGCACACAATGCTGTGTGTTTGCTACCCTTCTGCTAGTCAGTAGTCAAGTCAGACTTGCCATAGAGGTATCACAGTGCTGTGATACGCAGAAGTCTAACACTACACTGCAATACCTGAGTCGTTCACTTCACCTCATCAGGGACTATAGCGTCTCATACCATCATCATATGCAGGGTCGAAGCACTACAAGATATTTTCACAGAAGGAGAGGGGCCATATTCACATAACTTTTAGTACAGCATATTTGTTACGATGGTTCTATTTTATTGTTAGTATTGTCAGTCATCTTACTGTGCCTAATTTTTAAAGTAAACCTTACCATAGACATGCCTGTATAGTAAAAACACAGTATATATGTACAGGTTTGGTGCCATCCTTGGCTTTGGGTGTCCACTACAGGTCCTGGATGTGTGGATACAGGGGGGGGGGCTGCTATGGAGCCCTTCACTTGTGGCACATGCTCTTTGCTCACTGACTGCAGCTCTACTTATTACTATTGGCTTCTTTACCCAGGTCAATTGGCTAATGTATACCCCTTGTTCTTGACTCTCAAATAAGACAGAAAAGGACCACTAAGAGTGCCATATTTAAAGCTAAAGTCATCCATCCATCCATGAACAGGTTGAATATACAGAAACCCAAGTCCTGTGCCTTTAAGAAAATCCTCAAATTCAAAACAGATACTTCCACAGAATGCCATCAGTAGAGTGACGTCCTTCTTCATCACCCAAAACCTTTCCCACTGGCCCAGTCAGACCTACCTTGTGCTCTCCAGCTTGACTGCAGAGAGCATTCTGAATCAATTTTAAAGCTTACTCTCTTGGCCTTGCTTTCCTTACTTCCAGATAAATGAACTGCTCATTTTTACTAACATAGAGAGATATCTACATAAATGAAATCATTTTAGTATCTCATCCTTATTTAGTTGAAATTGCTCAGAGAGAGAGAAAACATATCCTTTTCCCTTGAGAGATGCAACTCTTTAGTATTTTGGCAATGCCCTCTGTGGTAATAATAATGAAATATTAAATAATTAAAATGGCAGCAATACTAAAAGTGAAATGAAAACATGAAGACAGCACTATCTTTTGCAGAATACTAGGTGTGCCTTAAATTGTGCTCAGTTCTTATCACCATTAGCTCATCCAATTTTGCCATCAGAGTGGAACATACGGACGGACAAGCTCTCCCCTGAGCTGAGGTTTATGGATGAGGGACTGACGGTCAAGAACCTCAGCAGCTGCACATCCAGAAAGTGCCAGAGCATTCTAGCATCCTGGCCTCACCCCAGTGCATAGGGAGGACAACAGCCTCACCCCCCCACCCACTTTTCAATTATCCACACATATATGCCCCCCTGTGTTATTATCCTAACAAATGTGCTAAAAGGAAAATAAACTCTGCAAGGCTGGCTTACAAAAATAGCAAAATGCATAGCACAGGACTGTTCTGTATAATTCATGCAGAAAACACAGAAATATTTTATTCTGATAAATTGTGCTTTTTGTGATCCTCATGAATTTGCTGTTGCACGCACATACATTTGCATGCATAGACTGCCCCTGTATGCATTTCACTTCTACTATTTATGTTCTGGTAAAGAGATGATGAAAACCCAAACCTGAAGACTGGCTATGCCCTCTGGGAGGCTTCAATCCACACCTTGGAACCAAGGGGCTATGAAATCCCTATTATCTCTTGCAGCCTACTTAAGTGTCCCTTTCTCAAAGGGACCATTCCTATTCCTAGCCCAACTAGGTAAGCACCTTCTGCTGAACTTTCTCAGCCCTCCTTCCTTTCCCATCACAGAGCTTCGATTCCAACTGGAATTCTAGCATATTCCACTTGATGTGAGGGCACTGTCTGCTTTTCTAGACTCTGAGGGTTTTCCTGCCACGTCTCCAGGGCCTAGCACAGCTCCTGGTACATATGAGTCATGCAATAAATGCTGAATGAATGAATGGATAATGAATGATTCTTGCAACTCATCACAAGATGATTAGATGGGGTGAGGCTAGAGACTGGGGACCAGCTGGAAGGCTAGCAGAATAATTTTGCCTGAAAGATGAGAAGGGTCTGAAGTAGAAGACAAGACTATAAACACATTTGGAAGGTACACTCAGCACCCAGATGCTGACGGCTGTTGCATGGTCTGGAGAAGTGCTCTGGAGTCGTCACTAGCTGAGATGGGGAGTGAGGGAGAAGAAAGCAGGCTTGGGGGAGAAAGGAAGGAAGAAGTGGAGTGGATACAGTGACGTAAGTTAGAGTTCCCAGAGGCTCAGGACATTCTCTTCCTAGAACGAACATAGTGACCTTCTGGCCACCCCAGGGGCCACCCTACCAGCAGATTAGCAATCCTCCTGCTGCTGCTGAAGGCGGGTCAGCCCCCAGCACTGGGTCAGTCCAAGACCATGCAGTGGTCAGCAGATCCCCGTGTGGAGGGCCAACGAGCCTGGCCAGCAAAAGCTGTGGTTTCGCTGAGGATGAAAGTAACGTCTGGCCCAGGGAGATGGCTCAGTGGAATAAGTGCTTCCCTGGCAAGTACAAGGGCCTGAGTTCAATCCCTGGTTCCACAAAAAAAAAAAAAAAAAGTAACGTCTGATGTGCACTGGAGACCGGAGCTGCGCCTGGTAGTGTGGCCACCGCGGGCATCCGCGGCAGGGGCTGGCCCCAGGAACGTTGAGGAGGAGGCCAGGCCTCTACCTATGCGTCTACTCTGGCCTGGAAACAGCCTCTCTGTCCCTACCCTTCTGGTCTGCACACATTCCAGGCAGAGGAGCCAAGACAGTGGGCTACACAGAGGCCTGCAGCCCCTGCCCGACCACCAGGTGCCCTGCCTGTGGGCCTCTCCAAAGTGCCTAACTGACCAGGACACTCTCCTGTCCTCAGTGCCTTCTGAAGGTGAAAGCCCCAAGCTAAAGCCCCATAACCGGACCCCAATTTACCTTCTCCACATTTCAGTGTACTTGCCTGAGGACAGTTCTCCTCATGACTCAAAATCTCATAAAAGTAGAGAATTGTCAATGTTAGGGATGCAAAGAGCCCTGGAAATCATCTGGCCCAGGCTTGCATTTTAGAGACAAGGGCATCCAGGACCAAGGCAAGTAAGGGATGCCGGTGGTCAGGGCCTCAGCTGGACAGAGAGGATGTGCCTTCTTGTCTGTCCATTCACTCATCCATGCAGTGTGCACTGGATGCCTACACACTGCCAGGCACCACCCTGGTTCATACAGAACCCACCCCACTCATGGACATGGCAAATAGGTATCTGCCAAGCTGGGAGCAAGATGAACAGAAACCAAAAAGCAAGCCCCTACCTTCTTGGGTAGGTGAGGCACTAGATAGCCAGAGGAACAATAATGACAGTGAAGAGTGCTGTGGAGGATCATGCAGTGGGGAGGGGACAAATGTGATGGTGCAGAGACAAACTATCCAGGGTGCTAAGGAAAACCTCCTGCTGAGTGGGGGATCTGAGAAGAAATTTGAAAGAAGTAGCACTTGCAAATGTCCTGAGATGGGAACACACTTACATTGTCTGGACAGCAGAGACTGCTGGGATCACACTGAGGGGAAGACTTTTATTAGTAACTTCAGATGAAGTGGGGAACATTCCAGCCAGAAAGGACTTTGGCTTTTATTCAAACAGCGATGGATTGCTATGGGTCTTTGGGAAACAAGGGACATGAGCTGGCTTCCATAGGAGCAGAAAGCCAGACAGGCACAATGTGCTGTGAGAAAGGGACCAAGCCAGCCACAGTGACATATGGGACCAAGGCAGAACGATTTCCCCAACTGGGTTCTAAAAGCAAGATGGGCAGGTATGTAGGTAGAAGAACTGTGTGTGTGTGTGTGTGTGTGTGTGTGTGAGAGAGAGAGAGA
>PVKA01021288.1:27151-38998 GCA_004027165.1 Ctenomys sociabilis | reverse complement strand
AAGAACCTAAGGTAGTTGAATGTCAATGGAGTGCCCACTTTTGACAGGTGTAGACAAAGGAAGGGTTGTAGAAAGAAAAAATTAGGATGTGTGTGTATAGACAGTACAGTTGGGATAGATAACGCTGTGCTTCTACATAATTCTATGAGAGGCAAGATCTGCACTAATGGTGGTTGGACAGGATATTATGTCGGCTTTTCGTGCTATGGTCATCCACTAGGTAAATAATTATTGAATCTTTGATATAATTCAGCTATAAAAAACCTGTAAATATAATTTCATGTATGCACCTTGCACAGTACCAAAACTTTACAAAAACAGTTTGCAATGTATTAATTCATCGACTCTGTATGGTTAAGGTGTCTTGAAACTGTCTGATTGACATTTGTATTTTAATAAAATAAAAATAAATGGAAAAAAAAACCTTTCCAATAAGAGGAGGTTCTAATTGTTAATTCTTCCAAGAATTAGCCATTCAGTTTGATTTTTGTTCATGAATTGTTTGCCTACCGGTGTGTCTTCAAGAATTCCTCCTGCTTCCTCTTCCCGGAAATTTAGTGCTTCTGTTTTAATGTTTAGATCTTTAATGCATTTTCACTTTAGCTTAGTGCATGGTGATAAACATGGATCGAGCTTTAGTTTTTGGCATGTGGAGAGCCAGGTTTTTCCAGTGCCATTTGTTAAAAAGGCTATCTTTCTTTCAGGAAGCATGTTTGGCCCTGTTCAAGATAAGGTGGCTGAGTTTGTTTGTGGTTGTTTATGTATCTTCTAATCTATTCCATTGATCTTCCATTCTCTTTTATTTTTTTAACAATACTATGCTGATTTTATCACAGTACCTTTGTAGTATAATTTCAAGTCAGGAATTGCAATGCCTCTTACCTTGTCTTTGTTGCCCAGGATTGCCTTTGTTATTCTAGCTCCAACTTAATTTTATGAATGCTCTCTATATGTCTGTGAGGTATATTTTTGCCATTTTGATAGCGTTCTCATTAAATCTGTATAAATATTTTGGAAGTACGGCCATATTCCCAATGTTGGTTCCTCTTTGATTTCTTTTTTCAGGTTACTGTAGTTTTCATTAAATAGATCCTTTATTTCTTTAGTTAGATTAACTCCTAAGTATTTCATTTTCTGTGGGGCTGCTGTAAATGGTACTTTATCTCTAATTGCCCTCTCAGTGTGTTTGTTATCTGTGAAGAGGAATACTATAGACTTTTGGGTATTGAATTTCTGTCCTGTTATGCTACTGTGTTTGTGTGTTAACACTGGAATGATCTTGGTTGATTTTTTTTTTTTTGTCTCTTCCATTTAGAGTAATATGTCATGTTCAAATAATGATTGTTTACCTTCTTCTTTACCTACTCTTATTCATTTTATTTGTCTGTTTTGTCTAATGGCTCTATCTAATGATTTCAGAACTATATTGAATAGCAGTGGTGATAGATGACATCCTTGTCTTGTATCAGATCTGAGAGCAAAAGATTTCATTTTTTCCCTGTTTATTTATTTTTTTTTTGTCTTTTTTGAGACAGTCTCACTATGCAGTTCAGGCTGGCCTTAAGCTCATTTTGTAGCTCAAGCTGGTGTCGAATTCACAACAATCCTTCTGCCTCAGCCTTGCGAGTGCTGAGATTACAGGTATGCATCACCACGCCTGGCTTTTTGTCCCCATTTAGAATTATGTTACCTGTTGGGTTGTCATAGATGGCATTTATCAGATTGAAGTACAGGCCTTCTATTCCAATTTTCTGTAGGACTTTGAGCATGAATGAGTGTTACACTTTGTCAAAAGCCTTTTGTGCATCAATTGAGATGAACATGTGGTTTTTGTATTTAGCTCTATTGATGCAGTGCATTACATTTGAAGATTTGCATGTATTAAACCCTCCTTGCATCCCTGAGATGAATCCTACCTGGTCTTGTTGTATAAACTTCTTGATGATTTGCTGTATTCCATTTGCTCGGATTTTATTGAGGATTTTTGCTTCTATGTTCGTGAGGGAAATTAGCCTATGATTCTCATTTTTTGTTGCATCTTTCCCTGGTTTTGGTATGAGTGTAAGTCTCGCCTCCAGGAATGATATTGGGATGATTGTTTGTTTCCTTTTCAATTTCATTGAAGACTTTGTGGGGTATTGGGATTATATCTTCTGTAAATTTCTTGTAGAATTCAGCTGTGAATCCATCAGGACCTGGACTTTTCTTTGTAAGTAGGTTTTCTATTGCATTTGATATTTCATTGGCTGTTATTGGTTTACTAAGATTTCAGGTATCTTCTTGATTCAGCTTTGGTAATTTGTACTTTTCTAGGAATCTATTTCTTCAGTGTCTTCTGTCTTGTGAGACTAAAGATTTTCAAATTATCTATTGATGATCTGAATTTCCACTGGGTCTGTGATAATTTTCCTTCTTTACTGCTTTTATTTAAACTTTTCCTTTCCTCTTTTTGATGAGGTTAGGTAAGGACTTACTAATTTTATTTAATCTTTCAAAGAACCAGGGTTTTGATTCATTAATTCTTTGTATTGTATTCTTCATCTCGAGGGAATTTATTTCTGCTCTTCATAATTTCTTCCTGCTTTGGGATTTATATTTGGTTTGGTTTCCTTTTTCTGGACTTTGAGGTGCAGTATGAGGGCATTTAATTTTTACATTAGTTTCAGCTAGCAGCTATAAATTTCCTTCTTAAAACTTCTTTTATTATATCCCATAAATTCCTATAAGTTGTGCTTAAATTTTCAATGAATTGTAGATATTGTTTAATTTCTCTTTTAATTTCATTTTTAACCCATTGACTTCTGAAGAGGTTGTTGTTTAATTTCCATGTATTAATGGGGTTTCTGTGGTTCCTTTTTTCATTAATTCCCAATTTAATTGCTCTGCAGTCAGATAATCTGCATGGGATATTTTCTCTTTTCTTTCATAGACTTAAGCATGACCTATGGACTAGTATGTGGTTTAGATAAGAAAATGTATCATGTGAAGCTTAGAAAAATGTGTATTCAGCTATGGTGGGGTGGAATAGTCTGTATAAATCCACTAAGACCATTTGCTCCAATTTCTGGTTCAGTACTGCTACTTCTTTCTAATTTTTGTTTGCTTGACCTGTCTTTTTGGAATAAGGGGGTGTTAAGTTCTCCTCTTAACATTGTGGTACTGGTTATTAGATTTTTCATGTTCATAAAGATTTGTCTTATACAGTTGGTTGCTCCTGTGTTTGGTGTGTACATACTTATGAGCGTTACCTCTTCCTCTTGAATTTTTCTTCTAAGCAGTATGTAGTGGCCTTCTTTCTTTTGCTTCATCATTCTTGGTTTGAAGTTGAGACTGTCTGTGAACAGGATTCCTATCCCTGGTTTTTTTTCTGAAGTGCTGGTACATGTAGTATTGTTTTCTGCCCATTGATTTTCAGCCTATGAGTTTATGTGTTAATTGTGTTTCTTGTATGCGTCATATAGTTGTATTTTGCTTCATGATCCACTTTGCTAGTGATTTTTGTTTTAATTGGTACATTGAATCCATTAATATTGATATTTATAAGTGAGATGGATTGACTCATGACTGACATTTTCTTTCCGGCTGTTGTTTACCACTTTTTCTCCTGTGTTTAATCGTTTGCCCTATGTGGTGGGCTTTTTCCATTCTTATTCGTGATATTCTGATCATTTTTGTCTTTCTCGAGAATATGTTTTCATGGTCTGTGTAGGGTTGGGTCTGTCATCATGAAAGTTTTTAGTTGCTTTTTGTCATGGAGGTAATTCACTTCTCCATCAAACTTGAGAGTTTTACAGAGTATAGTAGTCTTGGCTGGAATTTGTTTTCATATAGGACTTCATGTACTCTGTCTCATGCTCTTCTTGACGTTATGGTTTGTGAAGAGAAGTCTGAAGTTATCCTGATGGGTTTTCCTTTAAATGTGATCTATTTTCTCTAGCTGCTTTTAGAATATGGTTTTTGTGCTGGATTTCTGGGTTCTTGACTTCTTGGTTTGTTTTTAGTTTGGTTGATGATCTTTGGAGTTCTCTCTGCTTTGGTTACCTGAACGTCAAATTGATTCCCCTATTTGGGAAGTTTTCTATTATTGGTTCTGCCCAAATACTTTTTGTAGCATTTCTATTGACTTCTTCTTTCTGATTGATGTCTGTTAATCTCATGCTGTTCATCTTTTCATCATCTTGAAAATGTTGAATTATTTTTTTCTTACATTCTGGTTGTTTTAAACTGATCTTTTCTTACCTTTTCACTATCTGTGACAGTATCTTTAAGGCCTGAAACTCTATTTTCACTTTCATTAAAATGGTTTTATAAGCTTGTGATTGAGATTTTTATATTGCGTGTGTATCTCTTTGAATCACCTTCATGAGATCTATTTCTTCCTTATATTGTTCATTCAAGAATTCCATTGTTTTTCTAATCTCTATTTTTATTAGTGTCTTTAGAAGGAGTTATTAATTCTTTTATTATAGTTATTCTTCTTTTTTTGCTACAGAGATTAATTCTGACCTGATTTCCCCTATACATTTTTATGCTTGTTTCTTTACACCAGAACCTATTAATTCAAAGATTTTTTTTTTAATTTCAGAGGTTATTTCTGTTCTGATTTCCTGTATACCTTTCTGTAGTGGTTTCTTTTCTCCAAACACTATTAACTTGGAGATTTCAGTTGTGTGATTCCCAGTTTGTTCTATGATACTGTCTCTTGCGTTTGTTCCACATGGCTCGGGGCCTGAGATTGCATTTTGGTCCTTCTCTTTATCATTTTGTATAGCACTATCCTCTGAACTTTGATATAGAGCTTTGGTGCAATTTTAATCTTAGCACTTACCAAAATTCTTATCCAAGAGATTAAATGGTTAAGGCAATTATAATATTTTACTTACTGAACTACAACTAGGAACACTAATAATGGGTAGTAATACTTAGTGGTTGACAACATTTTGTAATTGATATCTTTGTATTTTATACAGTAAGAGAAAACTTCTCACCTGTATAGCTAAGCAGATATTCAATTTTGAATTTGTATTTCAGTTAGTTCCCCTATGTTTGTCTGATCATATCTCCTTGATGTACCTGGGGTCTGCCAGGAAGAATAGTTCACCCTGGTTAGGTTTTGCCCCCTCTCTAGGTCAAGAGAGAAAGAGGGACGATGCTCTCATAAATCTGGGTCTAGAAAGGTGTCTCAGCTTACTGTGTCCAGGTCTATGAAGTTTGAACTCATCATGATGTGCCTGGCTTGGTTTGGCTGTTGTGATCAGATTCTTCTTGCTGCAGCCTGTGAAAATGAACCTGCTGTGCCCTTCTGGTAAAATGTTCTATTCCTAGATTAACTGGGTGGTTCTGGCCCCTAGGCACTCTGCATGGACTTCAGCTGCAGACTTTCACCCCAGTCCTATATGCTGGGTTGGTAGGGATGGTTACTGAGGGGTGCCAAGAGCATGGTGGAAGGTCATACATGCCAGGCCTGGCCTGAGTCCACAGGGTTCCTGCACTTTCAGTAGAGTAGAAGCTCTCTCCTCTTTTAATGCAATTTAAAGAGAGCTTCCATTTCAGTCGGTAAACTGTTATAAGTAATCCTGATGAAGGCCTTAAAAGAAAAGAGGAAAGCTGTTTTAAATGCTTCAATTTCCTTAAAGATTTAAGTATCACTGAATGAAATTTCGTGAAATTTGAATAATAAGAATGATTCTAATGAAATCTCACACAGAAATGAGGAACATATTATTGAAAAATAGATAAAAAGACAGACTTGTTAAAAATGTGGTAAAGAACTTTAATGAGTCTTATTAATATCCTACTGTTTTGTTAAATGTACAAACTATTGGCAGTGAACTTAGAGATTTGTGTGAAGAACTTCTAAACAAGTTGTAGACTTTGCGGTGTGTTTAGAGTAAAAATTAAAGAAGAAAAATAGACGGTGGATTGTCAAACAAAATGGAAACATGAGCTATAGATTTAGAAAATTATTAGGCTGCATATATACTTTTTAAAATGAGAACCCTGAGATTTTGATATGAAAATTGATAATTACCACCAAAGAAATTTGGGGTTCATCAGAGATGTCATTTGCCACACAGCTCAAAATGCAAATGCAACTTATCAGGAGAATTTCTAAAAATGACTTAGTGAATTTCCCCCACACCCGGACCTCAAAATGTGCTCCTCAAGAGTCACATGGAGAGAAAACTTTCTCCAAGGCTCTCATAGAGAGCAATCTGGTCAAGCATTGGCCGGGACTCATCCACATGCATGACACAAAGGATCTGCAGAATAAGCTACAGGATTACAGGATAAACCCTGAGTGGACTTCACTGACCTCATCAGAAACAAAAAGCACATGTGTTGGTATATAGGTCTTGCTCTATCTAGGTCTTAACCATCCAGCAGAAAAGTATAATAATGAAGTATACACCACAGGGCCATAATAATCAGTTGAACTGTAAATGGCTATGGTCGACAACTTCTTGGGATAACTCACTATTGTTGTGGAATGCTGGATTGTGTTGGATTGTATTGTCGAGTTCAGGCACGTAAAGTAGTTGAATGACAATGGTGTGCCCATCTTTGACAGGTGTAGACAAAGGAAGGGGTATAGAAAGAAATAATCTTGATGTGTGTGTATGGACAGTACAGTTGGGATAGATAACGCTGTGCTTCTGCATAATCCTATGAGAGGCAAGATTTGCACTAATGGTGGTTGGACAGGATTTTATGTCAGCTTCTAGTACTATAGACAATCACTAGGAAAATAACAAGGTAGAAAGTATTAATTATTGAATCTTTGATGTAATTCAGGTATAAAAAATAAGATACGCAAACAGCTACACTTTCTTAATTTACTGATATGGGACATATGGTATAATAATGTCTGTAAGTATAATATCATGTATGCACCTTCTATGATACCAAAACATTATGAAAACAGTTTGCAATGTATTAATTTATCAAATACATGTTGTCAAGGTGTCTTAAAACTGTCTCATTGATATCTGTACTTCAATAAAATGAAAATAAATAAAAGAATTATTAAAAATCCCACTCAGAGGATTAAAGCACCTGCTTACGCAGACACAAGGGCCGTTAGTTCAATCCCCTGGCCTGCCTTGCCAGCCTCGCCCACAGGGCGCATTGGCAAGGCAATTGAGACTGGGCATAGGGTGGGAAAAAATAAAAAAAGAATGTGCTCCTCAGTGCCACTTCTCATCATGGGGCCACTTAGGCCAAGTTGTAGGTTTGTCACACTTCTCCATAGTACCGGTCATGGTAGCCATTGCCACTACAGACTGGTGGCAGAAATCCTTGGTGTAACTATCACATCTTAGAAGACATTGGTAGCTACTAACTATGTTCTAAAGGACCTACCTCAAGGAGATAGAGTCCAGGTAGAGCTAGTAAGAGTCATCCTACAACAAGATGATGGTGCTCTAAGTTAAACTACGAAGCAGAACATACAGCCAGTTGAAGTTGTTCAGTCTTAATGTCTAATAAGATTCATCCTACTAGGGTTTTTTTTAATTACTTGGAATTGACATTCCCTTCTGTTCTCCTGTTTGTCCCTTCTGTAAGGGCAGTGTGTGCCCAATACCTGTTCAATTACTCTTTGTGGGAAACGCATACTTTGCTTAGTTTCTTCCATGGGAGGTTGGAGGGAGACATAAATTCTGCCAGCATATTGATCTTGGATTTTCCAGCCTCTTGAACAATGAAAAACACATTTATGAGGCATGCTGTTTGTGTTATTCTACTTTTTATAGTAGCCACAAACAGATTAATTCTCTATTTAGCATTATTTTTAACATTGTTTCTATTTCATAAATGTTGAGTGCAGAGCTGTGGAGCAACTATGTCATCCAAAATTATAGCACATGTAATTTGAAGAGCTAAAATTGAAGTCCATCTTTTGTGATTATTCATTCTATATCCTTTGCACTGCTTCATGACATTTTTTGTACAAAGAATGCAAGAATGCATATATAGCATCAATAGTTTATGCCAGTAAGTTAGGAGAAGAGTAGTTTCATACAATGCTGTAAATAGAAGTATGTATGAGCTTATCACATAAAACAATGGCTTTGCCTCAGCTAAAGATTTGATTTTCAATCTCTTACATTTTATATTATTTGAGAAATTGCACTGTCAAAAATGTGTGTAAGTTAAACAAAAGAATTTATAACATGTCCAGGGCTTTCTTTCACTGTTTACTTTTTCCATATACTATAATTGCCCTGGTTACATTTACATGGTTGATGTATTTTTCCCAAAAGAACTGAATCAAAATACCTAAAAATTTTTTTCTCCTAAAGAAATTTTAGTTTTTAAAATGCTGGAGAGGCAATACCTTGTCTTTATAATAATAAAAGTTTCTTGGCACATTAAGTGCTTTAAAGTGTGTTTTAAACCATCTTTATGATATAAGCTTGTTGAAAGCACTTAAAAAGTATAGCCTGTGAATTATTTAGAACCACTGCAGAAATGGTCCAAGCACAAAATTTGCAGAGGGTGAGATGTCTTTCAGTTTTAAGACTTCTGGATGTGTGGTGGTGGTTACCTAGCATAAGCCTCAGAACTCATGCAGTTCTAATTTTGGTTTTATTTTCTGGAAATGTATTGTCTCTCAGTTAATTTTAGGGTGTGAAGAAACTAACATCACAAATCCTGCCATTCACATAGATTAGACCAATTTAGGCCATCTGCCAACATCTAAAAAAACGCTGTGACCAGCAGGATGCACTGAGCTAATTCGCTTAAACCAGCCACCTCAGTGTGGCTCTCTCACTTTTGTCAACCTTGGTTTACCAGTTACTCCCACCACAAAACACCCACAAATGGAGAAAGAGAATTCAAAGCAAATATATCTGTAAATTATGAATTTGAACAGACTGACAAAGTTGCCCAAGAACTGCACATGATTTTTTCTGTATTTGACCTAAACTAGATGCACACTTTTACTTCTCAAATGAAACTAAGAGGCTTAAATTAATTCAGTCTCTAAAAACTTCAAGGAAGTAAAGTGACAGTTCATATCTTTATCTCCTGGAGCAAATATCTGAGTAATTTTGGACACAGTGGGTTCAAACTCCAGGTTTTCTGGAGAGGTTAAGTGGATGACATGGAGCACAGACATTAGCAGCACATGGCCTGGATTGAAGACAGTGGAGATCTATGTGTTTTAAGTTCTTTCTCTGTCCTCTGTCTTCCTTCCTCTCCATTTCAGTGTGTTCATTTACCTGTCTCAAAGCGTGCTATGACATGCCCTCTTCAGAATTATAACATTAGGTAAATAAATTTCACAAGATGCTAAGAAAATTTACAAATAAAAAGAAAGGAAATGTGCCTTATTAGAAAGCCAGGCAAAGAGCATCTTCTCAATTGATCTCTTAAAGCTTATGTTCTTCATTAAAGGAAACCAGTCCTTAATATGTAAAGGAGAAATTTACATGTATGGATTTATGTATTAGAAAGTGTGATCTTTACATGTTCCCAGGGTGTAGTTGACCTGGCATGTGTATAGGGATTTCAAAAAGGGCCAAACGGTAAAAGTTAAAAAGAGGATTCAGATGAAAATGATGAGTGATTTCATTCACCACCTAAAGGATTTCTAACACCAATAAAAAGAAATTGAAAGTGTAAATTTAGAAAACTCAGCAGCCACTGTTAATCAGAGTGCTTTGAGTTTATATCTTGTTACATAAAGTCTATAAAATGTTATGCATAATGTCTACTGTATCCAATGGGAGTTACGTTCATTGACTCAATGTGTCTTAAAGTCATTTAAGGCATTTGAATTCATGTAGCACTAAATACCTTGACAAAGACACAGTTTAAAATACAGTTTGTATGAAACTTAATTTTATCCTTGAGGAAACATATAATCATATATTTTCCCTGATATTTTATTTTTTGATATATATGACCAGAAAATGAAACTGCCTTGAAGATCTCTGCATTCAGCACAAGGAAGACACTTTAGCATGTATTTACTATATTACCAGGGACAGTGCTCCATAACAAACATTACCACTTCATGTACGTAACACATGCTCAAAGCCAGGGACTTTAGTATGCAATGAACATGTAGTCATGCCATTAGAAACCTCTCAATTTAGGAGGCCAAGCTTCTGAAACAATGAATGTAGCTGGTTGTACTACTTCTGATAGCTATGCTGTAATATTGAAGCTCCTAGAAACACATTGTTCATTGGGTCGTTAAGCATACATAATATTGTTGCATTTGAACTGCTCATTAAGAATATGCAAAAACTTGATACACTGATAAAGCTTAGAAAGGAGAACAGAAGTCCAGTCAGAAGGTTCACAAGGGCAATTATACACAAAAAGTTAACAAAAGTCATATAAATTTTCTAGAGATTCCTGATAGCCTCACACTGCAAATGTGCTATATGCAAACTGAAAAAGAGATGTGGCCTTCACTATCTTACAAAGTGAAATAAGTCTCTCAGTTAAATATTTTTGGTAGTTTGTCCTTCCTCTCCCATGTAAACAGAAAAAAATATCATGGGAAACTTCTAGAACACGTCACAGTCTCACTCTCTTGTCCTTGCTCAAATCCTTATCCAGCTTAGATGAACTACCCAATATTCAGATTAACTGATATACTTAAAATCATAGCGCACTCGAGACACAAATAAGAACTTTCCTTCCCTGAATATCTTCTTGAGGATGTCCCTCATTGCCAAAGCCCTCCAGAGAGATAACTCCTTAAAGTCATAGACTCTTATTTAAAAGTGTATTCATATAGTGATGAAGCTATCTTCATACGTGGCAATGTTCAAAACACATCAGAAGAGACAGCAGGTAAAACCAGGGTAACAAAATATAATCAGATCCGCAAACTATTGTCATTCATGTATTATCCTTGAATAAAGAAATAAAGCATTAAAATCAACAGTAACAGCTAAGTGAAGTATATTTTTGCATAACATGGCAAATTATCCTTAAGTATGCCTCAATATATATTCTTGAGTGAAAATAAATACAATAATAAATGCAATGGTTTCAGACCACTGATTTGAATCCTTGTCTGTGATTTGTCAGCAGAAACAATATAGATAATCTTTCCTAATCTTCTTTTCCCATCAGCAAGCCAATATAAGTAGCTATGCGGAGCACATACTAAAATGAAGTAATAGAGTAATACAGAAGGAACTATTTTTAAAAAAATTACCAAATTGTATATAGTTCAAGATTTTGCTATCTAGATTCATTTTTTAAAATAATGCACCTACAGTATTAAGTATCTCTGTTCCTTATTCCTTTCATTTTCACTTAAATATTATCTTGCTAGTGAGATTTTTGAAGTTCTCTGGCTGTCATCAGCAGATATATTTTAAAATACACTTACGAAAAGTAGAAGTTATGGTGGGTCATGAGAAAATAAGTGGAAAACTAAAAGGTAATCTAGAAATATATGCTTGTGAGTTTAGTTTGACCTCACCATGCACTATTGTTGACTCTAGTGCATGTTGTCTCTTTCATGCAACTGAAAATAAATTCAGTTATTAGGGGAAAAAAGCTGCCTTTATGTAAAATTGGAAGATAATATCTCATATATATAATTTTATAAATTGCAAAGCACTTTCATATCCAATACCACTTTGATTGCCCAAATAAGATTTTATATTGGTAGGAAACTTCCAACGCAGAGGACCTTTGTACTTTTACCTCTCTTAAATCTCTATCAAGTCAGTTCTGATTATCAAGCCATGCAGGAGTAGAGCTGAGTCTAAGCCTTAGGCCTCTGCTTTGCTTGCATGATATACTTATCTTCTGGACCATGGTGATTTTTCTATAGTATAGCCAGAGCTAACAGCAAGTATCACAGAAAAA
>PVKA01021288.1:0-27051 GCA_004027165.1 Ctenomys sociabilis | reverse complement strand
GGCTCTTTCAGAAGCCCTGTAAATGATTAGGATTTTTCAATAGCTTAAATAAACATCCATAGTAATGTTCAAAAGGCAAGACTTTGAAATGGCATCTAGCATTTTATTCTATACACCATGAGTCCCTATAAATAAGGTATCAAATGCATGTTATTAGCAGGTATTAAAGGATGCTTTCAATGAGTCACATGAAGATGATGAACCATGTCCTGGTGATCCATTTGTTTATGTGGCTTCTTTTTCCCTTAAATACAATTTTCTTGAGCATGTCTTTTGCCTTTAGTGGAAAATAATGCATCTTAATGGATTTTCCTTTACCGCAGAACACCACAGATTCTTGTATTAGAAATACATGGAACCCATAATTCTCCCCAAGACCCTGCTGCTTCTATTCAATATTTTAAGCTTTAATGCACACTGCTGTAAAGTGGTTCTATTCTGCTAAGAGTTTCTGAATTTAGCATAAAATCCTGGGAAGGCTTATCATAATTGATACAAAATTATACATATAGAAAAGAGTTGAATAAGGTATAAGCTGAGAGTTAGTGGATTTAGTGACTTTTGTTAATTTTTTAAAATTTCAAAGTACATGATTTTCTCCCTTTTACCTAAAAATGTTCAGCTCAATTGCACATAAAACTTTCATTTGGAGCAACAAATCCAACATGAGGGGAGAATTGCCATGTACATCCATCATCTACTCAATTAGTTTTAATTATATAACTTTTAAGATAATATACAGGAGTTAGCAAAAGTTTCTTAGGACTATGTAAAAAAATGTTCTATGAATCCAGTGTATTCAAACCACAGAAATTATTATCCCCTTTGAGTTCCCACGTGGGCTAGAGAGCAAAAGCAGAAAATTAGCATGGCTACACTCCCTATGAATATTTCAGGGTGGATTTCTCCTTGTTTCTTCCAGCACCTTACAGCCCCAGAGGTCTTTTGGCGACTGTTAGCAACAATACAAACTATGCCTGCATAGTCACATGACATATCTAATGTATAGATGTTTCTCTGTGACTCTTCTTCCTAGGGTAGCAACCACATTAGCTTATAGGAGCACACTGCACCAGTATGCCATCATCTGATCATAAGCAATAACATTTGAAGATATCCTGAGTTACTGTGTGTTAGAAAGTCAGAAGGATGAAATACTGCCTGTAATAGTGCTTTCTTTCATGTTTTTCTAAAATGGAATGATCTACTGAAAATACCTTTTCCAACATTGTATCTCATTTGTATTTATTGTTCTCATAGAAAATAGTAGTCTTGATAATTTTTATAAAATATATTTTAGTATCTTCACTTAAATATATCTCTGAGTTCCCTGATGTATTAATTGTAAATACAAATGCGTATTATTTTTCCTTTTTCAAAGAGTAGACATAGGGCTACTGACAAGACAGGTCAATAGAGTAAGTGCCTGCTTAAGCAAGTGCAGGGACCAAGGTTTGATCTCCGGTGCCCCATGCAGCACCAGCCCTACCCCTAGGTATGATAAGTTGGCAACGAAGTCCAGGTGTGACGGCACACTATTATAATCTCAGCACTGGGGAGGCTGAAAACAGGAGAATCACTATAAGTCTGACCTGGGAAGTGAGACACTGTACCAAAAAAACAAACAAACAAAAAAAAAAGAAAACAAATAAGTACATAAATAAATAACAATGAGAGGACATAAAACTAACATTATTATTTACGTACACTTTCACTTAAAATGAATCCAGGAAGTGTTTCCAATGACAGAAATAGTTAATTCTTATGCTATATGGCACTAATGTATTAAATTTATATGGAGATACAGATAGTGATAGAGGTAGAGACAGAGACAGAGATGGAGACAGAGACTGAGACAGAGATAGAGATAGAGATGATAGAGATAGAGATAGAAAAATATTGTTGAATAGATATAGATACACTAAAGTTAATGATCCTGTAAGGTTAATTCTAGTGTTATCTCCACTTTACACATGATGAAAGTGTACCTTACTGAATCAGTGTTTTTCATGAATGATCTTTTTTTCCTGAGTGCTAGAACTGTGAACGGAATACAAGATTTTTTCTAATATGAATGGACTGTCACAGTTTCTTAAATTGTCCTGATAAAGAGGCGTTTTATACCTTGATAAAGTGAAATTATAGTCCCAACTAATATCAGTGATTTACTTCACCTTTGGAACACTGTATAAATGTAGAAGAGCTTCAAGATTTTGTTTTACTTTTATTTATTGTACTAATATATATCTTTTTGTTGGCAGAACCAGGGATTGAACATAGATCCTTTCACTGGCCAAGGAAGCACTTATTATACTGAGCCATCTCCACAGCTCCTAATATAAATCATTTCAAAAATGTTAAATTTTGTTAGTGGATTCATTTGTTCAATGGGGGTATTTGTTGAAATGTTGATATATATTAGCAAATTTTACTCCAATGTGCACTCCTAACAACAAACAAATGTAACTGTTTGTTACATCAAGGTTTGACAACAAATATCTAATAAGAATATTCTATTTTATATGACCTAAAAATTTTAAATCGAAGTTTTCTAGTATATTTAACTACAATTTCATTTAGTTTAGATCAATTGCTAGATAATTTTCCCAGTTTCAAATAGTCTCTACATAACAGAATATAGGCCTTTTTTATGTTGTCTCTTCCTGTCTGACTTTTCTTTATTTCTATTGCATCTATTTGTTGCTAATTTCACATCACTTTTGTTCCTATTTAATGAAAACAAACTATTCTAATAAACAAATAATGTGATTATTATCTAAGCATACAATGTGAAAATGTAAATTCAAGTTAATTAATATAGCCATTACTTCAACAATTTATTTTTTGTGATAAGAATTGTAAACATTTTAACAACTTTGAAATATGTAACATTTTATTATCTGTGTTGTCTTGTAGTGTAGTGGATCACTAAATCTTATTCTTCGCATCTGACTGAAACTCATTTATGTTTTCCTGGTCTCAAGCTGTATATCGAAATCTCTCTCCCACTGCAAGTTTTATATGAAATATGTATTTTTCCTAATAATTTACAGAATTCATTTTCACATTTATTTTTTGGAGGTTTCATTTTTTAAATTATTTTCATAGAGAAACAAATAGCAATGAGACAGCTTCAAAACTGATTAGTAGGACAGTTTCAATAATTAATACATTGGAGCTGGGCGTGGTGGCGCATGCCTGTAATCCCAGCACTAGGGAGGCTGAGGCAGGAGGATTGTTGTGAGTTCGAGACCAGCCTGAGCTACAAAGTGAGCTTAAGGCCAGCCTGAACTGCACAGTGAGACCCTGTCTCAAAAAAGACAAAAAAAAAATTAATACATTGTATATTGTTATCTTAGTAGAGGTTATTTATAGTACAAGATGCATACATGATATCCTGTCCAAACACTATTAGTACAAAGCTTTCTTCTCATTGAATTAAGAGAAAGTAGCTGTATATCTATCCTATTTTGTATATACAAATACAAAATCGTCCTCCTTTGTATACCTTTTCTTGTTTAGTTTTGTCAGAGATGAGTATTCCATTGCTATTTAAATACTGTAGATGCATGAATTCAGCAAAATAATCCAATACAGTCCAGTAGCCTATAATAGTAGTGGGTTATCTTCAAGGCCGTCAATGTCAGAAGTTGTTGACTTGAACCCTTTATAGCTCAGTATATAAATATGGCTTCACTTTTTGTAGCTGATTATAATAAATTTCTGCTGAAGGATTAAGACCAAGATGAAACAAGACCTATAAACTGATGTTGTAAGCAAAATGTTAGATGATAGCAGATTTAGTGTACTGATCTACTGTCTGTCTTTTACCAATAAAACCCATGTTTTATTAACATTGATAAAGTACTATATCTATCTATCTGTTTATCTATCTTTCTATATATATATATAAATACTGACTTGAAATAACATTTTAATCTTAACACGGAAATCATACACACATTTGAGCCTATTCCAGGATATCAAATTCTGTTTATCTTTTGATTATTGATGTACTAGTAATGTTGTTTTCATTAATTTATTTTCCACCAAAAAAATAGAAAAATAAAGTTTTTTTTGTTTTGTTTTGCAGTACCGGGAATTGAACTCAGTTCCTTTTGCCTGCCAGGGAAGCACTTACTCCACTGAGCCATTTACCTGGCCCCTAATTTAAAGTATTATTTTAAAGTATATCAGATAATATATTTGTATAACACATTGTAATGTTGACATGTTTTCATTGTGGAATGGTCAATAACATAAATTAATGTGTTATTTCAAAAATTTGTCTCATCTTGTTAAAAAATTCAACTCTAATTTAGCATATTTAGAATATAAAATTCATTAGTTTTCAATATAATAATCATTCTGTGCAATGCATGGCAAAAGCTATTACCTACATGAAACTTTGTACCCTTTGATCAACATCATCTTCCTCTTCGCCTTTTTTTCCCAGGCTCCTGGCTAACATCAAGAACTATTTTCTGCTTATAAATGTTCACATTTGCAAGATATCATGTATGAGAAGGGCTGCACAGCAACTGTCTTTCTGTGCTTGCCTTATCTCTCTTGCCATAGTATCTCCCAAGATGATCAGTGTCCCAAATTGCAGGATATATACGGTTCAGTAATACTCCATATATCACATTTCTTCTCTATTCCTCTTTTGATTCCATATCTCAACGAAGGTGAAATCACTGTAGTGAGCCTAACAAGGTGAGTATTGCTTCTGCATACTTATTTCAATTCCTTTACAAAAATCCTCGCAAATGGAATAGCTGCTTTTTTTTTTTTTTTTTTTTTTTTTTTTTTTTTTTTTGTCTTTTTGAGACAGGGTCTCACTATGCAGTTCAGGCTGGCCTTAAGCTCACTTTGTAGCTCAGGCTGGTCTCGAACTCACAACAATCATCCTGCCTCAGCCTCCCGAGTGCTGGGATTTTCTGAGGAACCTCTATACTATTTTCTACAGTAGATCACTACTATTATACTTTTAAATTTTGTTTTCCATATTCTCAAGTAACTAAACATTGTTCAATACTCTTTTTTTCATTTTATTTATTTATTTATTTATTTATTTATTTATTTATTTATTTATTATTGAAGTAAAAATATCAATGAGACAGTTTTAAGACACCTTCACAGGACAGATTTGATAAATTAATACATTAAAAACTGATTTCATAATGTTTTGGTATCGTACAAGGTGCATACATGATATTAAGCTTACAGACATTATTATAGCAGATGTCTCTTATCAGTAAATTAAGAGAGTGCAGCTGTTTGTGTATCCTATATTTTATACCTGAATTACATCAAAGATTCAATAATTAATACTTTCTACCTTATTACTTTCCTAGTGGTTGTCCATAGTACTAGAAGCCAACATAATATCCTGTCCAACCACCATTAGTGCAAATTTTGCCTCTCCTAGAATTATGTAGAAACACGGCTTAACTATCCCAACTGTACTGTCTATGCACATACATCATGATTCTTCCTTTCTATACCCCTTCCTTTGTCTAAACGTGTCAAAGATGGGCACTCCATTGTCATTCAACCAATTTAGGTGCCTGAACTCGACAACACAATCCAACACAGCCCAGCATTCCACAACAATAGTGAGTCAACACTTTTGCAGAATGTTCTGTATTTGCATGTCTATCATAAATATTATAATCAATTCTGTTTTTGTTATTTGAGATGACAATTTACTTTGTAGTTCATGCTGACCTCAATTTCATGGAAATGCTCATGGAACAGCTTCAAGAATTCATTAATTACAGATGTGTAGCACCATGCCTGGGAAGATTTCTTAATTTTTTCAAAAATGCACATTATAGTATCTTAAAATTCTTTAAATTTACACATTAATGACAGAATTTTTAGGATTACATGTTCATTTCTTATTTAGGGCATTATATGTTGCCTATATTTATTTTAAAGTTATCTTTTATAGAGAACTTATCTACTACTTTTGGAAATTTTCTCATATACTTCATTATTTTTGTTGCTATTGTCAATAAGATTTTTTCCCATCATGTTATCTACTGCATTATAACAGAAAAATGAGAATAGTAATCTTCATATGTACAAAACTTCCTGTTACTGTGTATATTTCTCGGTGTATTATTGATTTTATTGTTTACCAAAAATTCTTTCAATTTTCTATAGGTAGAATCCTACCACTTAGAAACAGGTATAGTTTTATTTGCCCTTTCCAATTCATACTTGACATTTTCACTTGTTCAAATAATTTTAGCCAGTATTTTTTAATGTATATGCTGCACTTATTTATTTATTTATTATTTGTTTTGGAGGAACCTGGGATTGAAGCCAGACCCCCTATTTTTAAAAAATATTTATGAGTACAATTTCGATATATATATAATGATAACACTTATCATTGGAAATTTGTACCTGTACATGATATGCTTTGCTTCATTTTCCCCTCTCTCTCCCTTCCCTTCAATCATTCTTCCCCCCTCTGTTTACAAAGGCTATTTTTCCATTTTTTTCCTTCCCATTCTCTTTTTCTTTTGCTTTGATTCTTTCTGCCTTCTCCCTCTAATGTACTCCTTGCATTTTGAACAATTACTTCCCATTTCGCATTACTTGTCATAAATTTATTTATTTATCCAATCATTGTTTGATGCGCATATTTGGGTTGTTTCCAAGTCTTAGCTACTACAAATTGTACTGCCACAAATATGGGTGTACATATATCACTATAGTATGATGCTTTTAATTCCTCTGGGAAAATACCAAGAAAGGGAATAGCTTGGTCAAAGGGAACCACTTGTCCTAATTTTTTCAGGAACCTCTACACTGACTTCCACAGTATTTGCACCACTCTACACTGCTATAAACTGTAGAGAAGTATTCTTTTTCCCAGAAAGCCTTACCAGCATTTCATATTGGTTGATTTCTTGTTAATAACCTTTCTTTCAGGGGTAAGATGGAATTTCAGTGTTGTTTTAATCGGAATCTCTTGAATGACCAGCGATAATATTCTTTCATGTTTATTTGTTACTTGTACTTCTTAATCTGAGAAGTGTTCATTTGTTGCAGAGGTTTGTTTTGGTGTGGGTCTTTTAATTTGGGGAATCTGAATTTTTTAATTTTTTAATATATTTTAGATATTTGTTTTTAGTCTGAGGAATAGCAGATAAAATGGTTTTAAGCACTTGAGGGTTATCCTTTCATTCTCTTAGCTGATTTCTTTTGCAGTGCAAAACAGTTTTCACAACATGAGATCCCAGTTGTTGATTCTTAGTGGTATTTCCTGTGTAATGATGGTTTGTCCATAAAGTCGTCAAGAGTACTGTCTATTCTATCTTATAGCAAATTTAGTGTTTTTGTTTCAATAAATAGATTTTGAGCACCTTAAATTTTAGTTTAATACATGGTTTTTCTGATAAAGAAATAAATTATAATATTAATATTGTTCATTTTTTATCTAGTTTCATACTTTAGTGGGAATGCATGTATTTGCTTTCGATTAACAGTGCTATATTTTGTAATGAGAATTTTTCCCCCAGTGGAACATGTACTTTTAAAGACAGAAATAACCAATTGATTTTAGCTGTTGTTGTACATTTCCATTTATATTTCTGCTTTTCGCTTGTTATACTAGGGAGACTATACGATATTTACACATGTGTGTCTGGTTTATTTCACTTATGAGTATATGTTCAAGTGGCATCCACTTCAGTATAAATGCTTCAAACTTATCATTCTTAATAGCTGAGTAATACTCCATTATATACAAATACCACATCTTTTTCAATCATTCCTCATGTGATGGACATCTTGGTTGTTTCCAAGATTTTGCTATCACACCTGGTGCTGCTATAAACATAGTTACACAAATATCACTATGATACAATGTTTCCAGATCCTTTGGGAAAATTCCCAGTAGGGGGATAGCTGGCTTGAATAGGATTTCTAGTCCTACTCTTTTGAGGAGTCTCCACACTGACCTCCACAATGGTTGTACCAGTCCACATTCCCACCAGCAGTGGAGAAGGGTTTCCTTTTCCCCAAAACCTCTCCAACATTTGTTGTTGGTTGATTTCCTTATGATAGCCATTCTTTCTGGAGTGAGATGGCAATTAAAAAAAAAACAATAAAATGATACAGAATTTTTACTATGTTAATAAAAGACACATGCACTTTTTATTTTTATTTTTCTCATTAAACTTTGTTTTCATAGGTCTCCAAATTCTGTGACACATTTTTGGTCAAGTTGTTTTCCATTAAAAAGTACTGATTTTAAAAACTAATAACTTAAAAACTGACACACACAAAAAATGGTCCATGAAACATTCTCCTTTCCTTCTGAAGGTTTTATAATGCATTGTTATCACTAACCAGTCTTTTACTATTAAACATAAATTGCCAATTGGGAGAAAATATTCTGAGACTGGTCTTCAGCCACTGATTAATACTTGGGTGGCAAGTGTCAGGGATAATATTCATTTAGTCTTCTGAGCTTTCTGGGCAGAGTTGGTGACCTTGCCAGCTCCAGCATCCTTCTTGTCCACAGCTTTGATAACACTTGCAGCAACTTTCTGTCTTGCATCACAAATAGCAAAACGACTAAAGGTTCATAGTCAGAGAAGATCTTGACACACATGGGCTTGCCTGGAACTATGTTAACAGTGAAAGTATCACCAGATTTTAAAAACTTGGGCCCATCTTTCAGCTTCTTACCAATCAATCTTTTCTTTCAGCTCAGCAAATTTACAAGCAATGTAAGCTGTGTGACAATCCAGGATGGGGGCATAGCCAAAAGTGATCTGGCCAGGATGGTTCAGCATAATCACCAGTGCAGTGAATCCAGCTGTTTCCACTGATAGGTCGTTTTTGTTGTCCCTGGCCACATTGCCACACCAGACATCTTTGACAGACAGGTTCTTGATGTTGAAGCCACATTGTCCCCAGGAAGAGCTTCACTTAAAGCTTCATGTTGCATCTCAACAGACTTGACTTCAGTTGTGACGTTGACTGGAGCAAAGGTAACCACCATGCCAGGCAGAGGCAGTGCCAGAGCTACGGATTTTCTAGATATCCTGGACAGATCGCCGTAAAGGCTTGTCATTCAGGCGAGTGGGTGGGAGGATGCAATTCAAAGCTTCAAGAAGTGTGGTTCCACTGGCATTGCCATCTTTACAAATGGTGTTGTATATTAGATTTTTCATGTCTATTAAGATTTGTCTTGTGCTGGGATGATGGTTGGATGCTCTTATCTTTGGCGTGTAAATATGTATGAGTGTTGCCTCCTCCCCTTGGACTTTTCCCCTAACCAGTATGTTGTGGCCTCATTATTTCATTTAGTCAGTCTTCCTTTGAAGTTGAGACTGAAAAGTATTCCTACCCCTGCTTTTTTCCTGAGATGATGGTGCATATAGTATTGTTTTCCACCCTTTGATTTTCAGCTTATGAATTTAAGACTTAACTGTGTTTGTGTTATACAGAAGATTGCTGGATTTTGTTTCCTGATTCACTGTGCCAGTCTATTTCTTTTAATTGGTGAAGTATGTCCATTTACATTGATGGTTTAATTGAGATGCATTGACTTATGATTGACATGTTATTTACTGCTGTTGTTTACCCTCTTTTCTCCTGTTTAATTGTTTGCCCTATTTATTGGTTTCTTTCTGTTCTCCTTCATGTATTTCTCGTCATTTTGGTCACTCTCCAGGATATCTTTTTGTAGTCTGTGGAGGGTTGGGTGTCATTATGAGATTCTTTAGTGGTCCTTGTCATGGAAGCATTTCACTTCTCCATCAAACTTTAGAGAGTGTTTTTGAGAGTATAGTAGTCTGGGATGAAATTTGTTTTCATAGAGGACTTGAAGTACTCTGCTCCGTGCTCTTCTTGCCTTCATGGTTTGTGAAGAGAAGTCTGCCATTATTCTGATGGATTTTCTACTAAATGATATCTATTTCTTTTCTCTACCTGCTTTTACAATATTCTTGTACTGGACTTTTAGGATCTTCACTATTATATGTCTGCGTGTTTTTAATTGGGTTGATGTTCTTTGGAGTTCTGTATGCTTCAGTTACTGAATATCAGATTGACTCACCGTATTTGGGAAGTTTTCTGCTATCACTTCTTCATATATTTTCTGTATCATTTGTAATGACTCCTTTCTCACTGAGGCCTATTAGTCTCACATTGTTCATCTGTGCTTCATCTTGCAAATGATGTATTTTTCCTGCATCCTAGTTGTTTTTGAGAAATCTTTTCTTACCTTTTCATTGGCTGCAATAGTGTCTTCAATATGTGAAACTCTACCTTCACCTTCATTCAAATGCTTTTGCAAGCTTGTTATTGAGATTTTAAGTGCCTCTTTTTCTCTTTTATTCTGCTTCATGCAATCTATTCCATTCCTATATTGCTTATTCAAGGCTTCCATCATTTTTCTATACGCCTCTATTTTTTAAGTGTCTTCTTAAGAAACAGTTATTAATTCTTTCATTATATTTATCCTTTCTTTTTTGTAGAAAAATGATGCCTGCCTGTATATTTCAACTGTGTGCAACAAACAAAAGTGTACACAACCACTTTTCAAGTTAATGAGTCTTTACTAGGATGGTTTGGAAATGTAATTTTTCCAACTTTATACCTATTTTTCCCTTTGATAAGAATTAATGCAATTATTTTCCCACAGCTTCAGAATATTTATAATACTTCTAAGATTCTTCCAAAAAGTCAGTACAGATCCCGCCCGCACTGGCCCAGCCCCAGAGACCAGCCTGAGACAGCAGAGCCGACTCTGCCATCCTCCTCGATCCTGAGCACGCCAGCCCAACCCCAGAGACCTTCTGAGACAGAGAGACCCACTCCAGCAGCCTCCTCAATCCTGCCCATGCCACCCAGCCAGAGAAAGGCTTCAAGTTTATCATTCTTAATTGCTGAGTAATACTCCATTGTATAGGAACATCTTTTTCAACCATTCCTCATGTGACGGACATTGTTGTTGTTTACAAGATTTTGCTATCACAAAGTGTGCTGCTCTAAACATAGGTACACATATATCGCTATGGTATAATGTTTTCAGTTCCTCTGGGAAAATTCCCAGATAGCCGACTTGAATGGGATTTCCAGTCCTACTCTTTTGAGGAGTCTCCACACTGATCTCCACAATGGTTGCACCAGTCTACATTCCCATCAGCAGTGGAGACATGTTCTCTTTTCCCCACATCCTCTCCAATATTTGTTGTTGGTTGATTTTTTTATGATAACCATTCTTTCTAGGATGAGATGGTACCTTAGTGTTGTCTTAATTTGTATTTCACAAATATGGATAGTGTTGTGGAGTGTTCTTTCATGTATATAAGCTTCTAGAATTTCTTACTCTGACAAGGGTGTGTTCATCTCAGATGCCCATTTCTGGAATGAGTCTTTCAATTTTGTGGCTCTAAGATTTTTAATGCTCTATAACTTCTAGATAGAAGACCATTGTCTGAGTGCTTACTAGTTAAGATTTTTTTCCCAGTTTGTGTGCAGTCTTTTCTTGCTGTTGGCCATTTCTTTTGAAATGCAAACATTTTCCAATAAGAGGAGGCCCCAGTTGTTAACTCTCTCAAGCGTTTCTCATGAAGTTTGATTTTTGTTCATGAACCGTTTGCCTACCCCATATCTCCATGTGTTCCTCCTACCTTCGCTTTGAGGAGATACAGTTTACCAGTTTTAATGTTTAAATCTTTAATCTATTTTGATTTCAGTTCAGTGCATGGTGATAGACCTGGATCCACTTTTAGTTTTCAGCATATAGAGAGCCAGTTATTCCAGCAGCATTTGTTAAAGAGGTTATCTTTGTTCCAGTAAGCATGTTTCATCCCTTTGTCGAAGATAAGGTGGTGAAGTGAGATTGTAGTTGATTCTGCATCTTCTAATCTATTCCATTGATAATCTGGTCTGTTTTGTTGCCCATACCATGCTGATTTTATCACAGTATCTTTGTAGTAAAATTTCAGTGATTGTAATGTTTCCTGCCTTGTCTTCGTCGCTTGGGATTGTCTGTGCTACTCTACATCTTTTCTGGCTCGAAACAATTTGTAGGAATGATTTCTCTAGGTCTGTGAGGTATGTTTGTGGTAATATAATTAGAATTGCATTACATCTGTACAAAAATTTTGGGAGTATGGATGTGTATAAAACATTGATTTCTCCTATCCAGGAGCAGGCCATATCTTCCAGAGTACCGTGATTTTCATTCAATACATCTAAATGGAAAGTGAGTAGTTAAGGATTAAACAATGAAAAGCTAGGAAACATGGCCTGGGGCAAAACCATACATTTATGTACACAAGATGGTTAAGACATTGGGTCCGAGAATCTCCATCAGGTTTTTGATACTTGAAGTTAGTTGGTAGGATTCTTACCCTGACTAACTATACATGCTGATAACTGTGAACGAAGCAACTGCAGAAAGGATAGCAATTTGTAAAACTAGAGCCATGCTTAGTCTGTCATTCTGGTCATCTAAAAGTGTACTGCTTCTAATATCACATCATTTACTGCTATACTCTCTCTCAAGCAAATATTTTTCTTTAAGGTAATAAAATTAAACATCAGAAAAGAAAAAGATGTCATAGGACTGTCCTGTCATACTTTTATATATGATTTGATTTTGAAATTTATGTGTAAAAATGTGCAATTATTCATTTACTTATTTTCATATCCAAAAGGTATTTAAAGCTTAGTATGTCAAAGACTGCTGTGCAGGCTGAATGTCAAAGGGTGGAAAACAATACTACACACCCCAAAACTTCAGAAAAAGGAAGGTGTAGTAATCCTACAATTAGAGAGTCTCAAATTCAAATCAAGAATAATCAAATAAAATAAAGAAACCCATTATATACTTGTTAGGAGAAAAAATAAAGAAGAAGAAATAACACTCATAAATGTGTATGCATCAAACACAGGAGCACCCAACTATATAGGACAAATATTAATGGACATGAAAAATATAATATCCAATACCATAATCTTCAGAAGATCCTCAAAAAAGAGAATCATCCCAAAAGAAGGTCGAAGTAGACAAAAGATTAGCATAGAAGTAGCAGAACTGAACCAGATCTTGGAACAAATTGACTTGGTATACATATACAGTGTTCCACCTAAACACATATGAATAAAGATTTTTTTTTCAGCTGAACATGGGTAATTTTCTAAAATAGAACACACAGTAGTCCATAGGTTATGCTTAAGTATATCTAAGAAAATGGAAATTATTCCATGCATATTATCTGAGAAAACTGCAATGAAACTGGAAATACACAACAAAAGAAACCAGAATAACCCACTAAATACATGGAAATTAAACAACACTCCACTGAGAAACCAGTGGGTTATAAAAGAAACTAAACAAAAAATACTACAATATTTACAATTCAATGAAAACTCAACTATAACTTATCAGAATTTATGGGATGTGATGAGAACAGTTCTTAGAGGATAACTTATTCCTGTGAACTCACACATTAGAAAATGAGAACGGGAACAAATAAGCACCCTAATGTTGCAGCTCCAAGATCAAGAAAAGGAATAGGAAACCAAAGCCAGAGCCCAAAGACAGGAAAAACCATAAAGATTTGAACACAAATTAATTCATTGACATGAAGAAATCATTTCAAAGAATTAATGAAACAAAAAGTTGATCATTTGAAAAATTAAATAAAATTAACCTCATGAAACAGAAGAAAGAAAAAACACAAATGCAAGGAATGAAAAACGCGTAACTACCACAGACCCAGTGGAAATTCAGAAGATTATCAATAGCGGCTTTGAGAATCTTTACTCTCACAGAATAAAACACACAGATAAAATGCACAGATTCCTAGAAAGGTACAAATCAACAAAACAGAATCAAGAAGATATAACACTCAATAACCCAATAACAGCCAATGAAATATGAAATGTCACAAAAAAACTAGCCACAAAGAAAAGTCCAGATCCTGATGGATTCACAGTTGAATTCTACAAGAAATTTACACTCCTCAAACTCTTCAGTGGCATTGAAAAGGAAGCAGTCCTTCCAAAAAATCACTCCTGGATGCAAGTAGTATGCTCATACCAAAACCAGGGAAAGACACAACTAAAAAAGAGAACTATTGAAAATCTCTACCGTGAACATAAAATCAGAAATCCTCAATAAGATCCTAGCAAACAGAGTACAAGAAGATCATACATCATGAACAGTTAGGATTTATGTCAGGGATGAAAGGATGGTTCAATATACATAAATCTATAAATGTAATACACTATATCAGTAGAGAAAAAACGAAAAAAGAAACATGTGATCATTTCAGTTGAGGCAGAAAAGGGTTTTGACAAAGTCTAACACTGATTCATATTTGAAGTCCTACAGAAAATTGGAATAGATGTCCATTATTTCAATGTGATGCAAGCTATTTATGACAACCGAGCAGCTAACGTAATTCAAAATGGGGAAAACCTGAAATATTTTACTCACATATCTGGGAAAAGACAAGGATGTCCTCTATCATCACTGCTATTCAATATAGCTCTGGAATCATTAGCTAGAGCCATTAGACATGAACGAAAAATAAAAGGAATAAGAATAGGTAAAGAAGAAATGAATTATCACTACTTGCACATGACATGATACTTTACTTGGAAGACCCAAAAAACTTCACCAATAAGCTACTAGAATTAATACACAAATTCAGTAACATAGCAGGATACAATGTCAGCACCCAAAAATCAATAGCATTCCTCTACACAGATAACAAACACATGGAAAGGGAAATTATATAAACAATACCTTTTGCAATAGCACTGGAGAAAATGAAATACCTTGGAATTAGTCTAATTAAAGAAGTCTAAGACCTTTTCAAGGAAAATTACAGTACTCTGAATAAAGAGATAGTATAAGATTTCAGAAAATGGAAAAATATTCCCTGCTCCTGCATAAGAACCAACATTGTGAAGATGGCTATACTCAAAAAATTGTTGTACCGATTTAATGCAATTCCTATCATACTACCACCAACATACCTCACAGACCTATAAAAAAATCTTTCTTAAAAATGTTTTGGAAACAGAAAAGACCTAGGATAAAAAAGTCATTTCTGGGCAACAAAGACAAGGCAGGAGACATTATTATTCCTGACTTGAAATTATGCTACAAGGACACTGTGATAAAATCAGCATGGTACTGGCAACAAAATAGACCTGAGGATCAATGGAACAGACTTGAAAACACAGAATGCTCTATGAACAAACTCACCCACCATATCTTTGATAAAGGTGCCAAATGTGCTCACTGGAAGAAACATAGCTTTTTATAAATGGTGCTGGAATAACTGACTCTCTATATGACGAAAACTAAAACTTGACCCAGGTCTATCACCATTCACTAAGATAACATCAAAATGCCTTAAAGATCTAAACAATACAGAAACACTAAATTTCCTGGAGAAGAATGTAGGAGGAGATCTTGAAGACATAGATTTAGGCAAATGTTCATGAACAAAAATCACATCGTACAGGTAAAACTTGAAAGAATTAACAACTTCTAGCTCCTGTTACTGAGAAAATTGTGCACATCAAAATGAATTATCAACCAAGTTAAGAGTCAACCTACCAATTTTGAAAAAACTCTTTACTGATAAGCACTGAGGCAAAGGTTTCCTCTCCACAATTTACAAAAAACTAAAAAATATTAGGCCCACAAAATTTCAAGTCCTACTCCAGAAATAGGCATCTAAGATGAACACAGACTTCTTTTTCAGTTGCCAAAATTAAAGAACCTAATAAATATATGAAAAAGTGCTCCACATCACTAGCCATTCATGAAATGCAGATTAACACAACACTGAAACATTATCTCACCCCAGCAAGAATGGCTATCATAAAGAAATCAATGAACAAAAATATTAGGCAGACTGTGGAGTAAAAGGAACCCTTCCTCACTGCCAGTGGGCAGATAGACTGGTACAAACCTTATGGAATTAATTGTGGAGACACCTTAAAAAACTGGTACTGGAACTCCCATTCAAACCAGCTATTCCCCTGATAGAAATTTTCCTGGAACATCTAAAAACATCATATTATAGTAATATATCTATACCTATGCTTATAGCAGCACAATTTGTGAGAGCAAAATCTTGGAAACAATCAAGATGCCTGTCCCATAAGGAAAGGATGAAAAAATGTGGTATTTTTATATAACGGATTTATATAATTACTCAGCTATAAAGATGCTATGAGAAGATATACTCATAAGTGAAATAAACCAGACCCACTTGTGTAAGTAACATCTTGTCTCTCTGGTGAAAGAACTCAAAAGAAGAAATATGAATAGAAAGTTATAATAGAATTAAGAGGAAAGTGAGAACTTGAAGATTAGACAAAGAAGAGACAACAAGGAAAAAAGGTAGGAAACATGACAGGTGCAAAGCCATACATTTATACTTTGAAGATGGGATAGGCAATGATCCCGAGAAACTTCAGAAGATTTTTGAAGGCAGCAGTTAATTGGTAGGATTCTCACCCTGACTAACTATATATATAATGATACCTATGAACTAAGCAACTGTACTAAAGACAGCAATGTGGGATGGTAAGGTAATGCTTGAAGTGCCTGTCATTCTGTTCTTCTGAATACATGCTGCATGTCAAAATATGCCAGTTGCTGCTGTGCTGTCTCTGAAGTAGACGTTGTTTAAAAAAGAATGGGATAATGAATGAAGGCAAGAGACAGGAAAAGTTGTGTTACGGGAATGTCCTGCGACAATGCTGTACATAGTTAGATTTCTAAATTTCTGTGTAAAAATATGTAGTGGTTTATTAGTATGTTTTAAAAATATTTTAATTTTTTACATTTTTCATATTCTGTAGGAACTTAAACTTGAACATACCAATACTTGATGAAAAATACCTACTTCATGTTACACCTAAGACGTTTGATACTCAGGCGGATTGTGAGGTTAAGCTCAGCAGCCTAGCTTGTAGAATAATAACAATAAGCATCTCTTTGAGGGTTAATAACCTACGTTTACACACCAAAAATCAGAGAGAAAGGAGGGATGCAAGGACAGCCAACATTTTGGCCCTAGCCTTTCAAGGTCAGTGAAGACTCAGGGCATAGGAAAACCTGTACTATAACATCATGTGTCTCAGTTACGTCCCAAATTTTCTGATCAACGAGGCTATGAGGCCACAGAGGAAAGTGATCAATGATGTATAGAGTGCCTAAGGAGAGTAACATGGAGAGAAAACATTCTCTCAGGCTTTCACAGAAAGCACATTGTTCAAGCACTGGCTGTGACTCATCCACATGGCTGACACAAAGAAAGGATCTACAAACTGAAGTACAGGGTTTCAGGATATTTCCTGAGGGGATTTGATTGATCTTATCAGATACAAAGGCTGTATTTCTTGTCATACAGGGCTTGCTTTATCTTGATCTTAATCACCCAGCAGAAAAGTATAAAAAAGAATTGTAAAAAGTAAAGCCATATTAATATGCTGAGCTGTAAAAGGCTCAAGTCAACAAATTCTGACATTGCCAGTCTTATGGATAACCCATTACTATTATGGACTACTGGACTATTTTGGAATATTTTCTTGAATTCACACACATATAATATTTAAATGAGAAAACTAAAGAAAAAAGCGGATACAAATGAATGGCTATTTTGTATCTGTATATTCAAAATAGGATAGATATGCTGCTAAATTCTCCTAAATCAATAAATAGAAAGATTTGTTCTAATAGTGTTTATACACAGGATATCATCTCCACATCTTGTACAATGAATAACCACTAAGACAAAAATGTGTATTGTGTTAATTATTGAAGCTGTCCTGCTAATCGGATTTGAAACTGTCTCATTGCTATTTTTTTTCTCAATAAAATTATGGGAAAAAAGTGATTGCTGGAAAATACTTTTTCCATGTTATGTTTAAGGTGTTTGATATTCAAACAGATAGTGATGTTAAGCTCAACTCCCTATGTTGTACAGTAACAATGTCATTAAGCTTTTCTTCTGGAGAGTTAACAACATAAATTTGAAGACCAAAAAGTTAGAGAAAAAGACGGGTTACAAAGATAGCCAATATTTTTGCCCTAGCCCTTCAAGGTCAGTGAGGACTCAGGACATAAGAGCACCTGTAGTGTAACATCCTTTCACTCAGTGGTGGCCCAAATTTTCTTTTCAAGTACATTATGGGGCCACAGAGGAAGGTAACTGATGAGAAACATTCTCTCAGGCTTTTACACAGAGCAAGTTGGTCAAGCTATGGCCATGACTCATCCAAATGGCTGACACTGACAAAAGATCTACATAGTGCTATACATGGTTTCAGGGTAAATCCTTAGATGAGTTGACAGACTTTGTCAAATAGAAAAGTTATATTTTATGTTATATAGCTCTTGTTTTATCTTGGTCATAACCATTCAGCACAATAATATAACCACGAGGTTATAGTAATGTCATATTAATATGCTCTGCTGTAAAAGGCTCAAGTTAGCAATTTCTGACACTGCCAGTTCTTCAGTTCACCCACTACTAGTAAGGTCTACTGGGCTATTTTGGGTTATTTTGTTGAGTTCATGCAACTGCAATATTTGAATAGCAATGGAATAGCCATCTCTGACAAAAATAAACAAAAAAGGACATAAGTGAAGGACCATTTTTTTGTGAAAAAAATATATACACACATGTATATATACAAATTATATTTATATATATATATATATGTACACAAATTAGTTAGGATAGATATACAGCTGCTTTATCTTAGTACAAGTAGAAGAAAGATTTGTACTAGTAATGTTTCGACATGATATCATGTCTTCATCTTGTAGTATGAATGTTACTATGAAGTCTACAATATGCAATGTATTAATTATTATTACTGCCCTCCTAACCTATTTTGAAACTGTCTCATTGATAGTTCTTTCTCAATAGAATTAATTAAAAAATGTGATAATGTGCAAAAAGACATATGTATCTCCTCTTTCCAGTATATATGTTTTTTTTTTATTATTCTGTGGTATAAATCTGAATTTCCCAGAAAATATAAACTAAGAGAAATGTCAAAACTCATTTTCTCTTCAATTTCCAGGGCAAAATTTCTATCATTTTTAAAGTTTGCTATGTATTCTTTATTCCTTTTATGAAAATTTTTCTTCTATTTTAGTATAATTTTTATTCCAGAAGTGTTCTTAAATTCTATTAAATCTTTCATCATCAGAATATTTAATCATAATTTTGGTTTTATTATTAAATTAAATTATTAAAATATTAATGTATCCATTAACTCAGACAATTACTAGGTATGAATTTTGTGATGAGAACACCTAATGTGCACCATTTGGCACATTTCAAGTGTATAATGCACTATTGCAAGGTGAAATATAATGTACACCATGGCAATTCTAGTTGGCAGCAACTACTGGTCTATCATCTACTACAATGAGGTTGAATCTGTTACAGTCTACATGCAAAATCAAGCAAAATGTGTATTTCTTTCCTGGCTTATTTTTACTTTAGTATAATATCCTCCAGGTTTATCCATGTTATTACTGTGTAAAGATTTATTTCTTATTTAATGCCATATTGTTCTGTGTACTTTCTGGATAGATGTTGCCCTTAAATTATCCCCAAAGCTGGTCACAACAAGTCCTTCCTTTTTCCAACATCTTCCCTGTCCCTTCCTTCCAATTACCCTTCCTTACTTCCCCCCCCCCCCGCCTCTCCTTCCTTGCTACCTTGCTTCCTTCCTTCTTACCTGCTCCGCAAATGCAAGCTTAACTGCTTTCCAGAGGTCAGGCTCAAGACTGGAGCTGATAGTGAAAGGAAAATTTACTTCTCCATTCACAGTCTCATGTGTCTCCATAGTTGTCATTCACCCTGAGTTTATCACCAAAGCTGGGCCTCCTATTATCTTTTCTCTCTTACCCCTAATCTGTCCTTTGAAAGCCTCTCTTGGCTCCCATCTTTCTTGTCTTGTCCCTTCCCCTTATTCTCTCTGCATTGCAGAATACAGAATCAATACACAAAGTCAATAGCATTCCTCTACACAGATAACAAACACACTGAGGGGGAAATTAGAGAAACAATACCGTTTACAACATCACTCAGGATAGTGAAATACTTAGGAATTCATGTAATTAGGGCCTGCCAAATAGCTCAATGCACACTCAGGTGCATTGGCCAAGGGTTCAATCCCTGGGCCTGCCCTGCTGGCCTAGCCTCAGGGGCGCTCTAAGGTGGCAACTGAGACAGGGTGACGTAGCATATACCTTTAATTTCAGCTGATGGGAGGCTGAAAACAGGTGAATCACAATGAATCCAATCTAGCAGTGAGACCCTGAACACACTGTAGACACTTCCCTAAAATACAAAGAAAGAAGGAATTAATCTAACTAAAAAAGTTTGATCAATGAAAATTTCTGAAGAAAAGTGATCATACAGGATTACAGAAAATCAAAAGATATCCCCTGCTTCTGTGTAAGAAGAAAAAACATTGTGAAGATGGTCATTTTCCCAAAATTGTTATACAGATTTAAAGCAATCCTTATCAAAATACCCCCCAAATATAGCTGATGAATCATTCCTAAATTTTATTTGAAAACAGAAAAGACCTAGAATAGTAAAAGTAATCTTGGGCAACAAAGACAAGGCAGGAGGTGTTTATTACAATCACTGACTTGAAATTTTACTACAAATATACTGTGATAAAATCATTTTGATGTGAGCAAAAGAAATAGATGTGAGGATCAGTGGAATAGATTAGAACATACATAAGCAACCACAAACACAGTCAGACAATTTATCTTGGACAAAATGACCAAACATGCTTCCTGGAAGAAAGATAGCCTCTTTAACAAATGGTGCTAAAAAAAACTGACTCTCTTCATATCAAAAACTAAAATGTGACCCAGGTCTATCACTATGCACTAAGTAAGCTAAAGTCAAATTGGATGAAAATCTAAACATTAAAACAGAAACACTCAACCTCCTGGAAGAGAAAGTAGGAGAAACTCTGTAAGACATAGAGGTAGGCAGATTTCATGAACAAAAATCAAATCACATGGGTAACACTTGAAATAATTAACAACTGGGACTTCCTCTTATTGAGAAGTTTTGCATGGCAAAAGAAATTACCAACAAAGTCAAAACACAACGCACGAATTTGGAAAAAGTATTAATTAGTAAGCATTCAGACAAACATCTAGTGTCTAGAATCTATAAAGAACTAAAAAAAAAAAAAATAGGGCCCCAAAATTTATTTATTTATTTATTTATTTATTTATTTATTTATTTTGGTGGAACCAGGGATTGAACTCAGGCCCTTGTGCTTGCCAGAGAAGCAAGCACTTATTACACTGAGCCATCTCCCTGGCCCCAGGGCCCCAAAATTTAAAGACCTAAAGTAGAAATGAGCCTCCGAGATGAACACACCTTTCTCTAAGGACAAAATTATAGATGCAAATAAATATATGAAAAAATGCTTCACAAAAATAGCCATCCATGAAATGCAAGTAACAACAGTACTGAGATACCATCTCACCCCAGAGAGAATGGCTATCATAAGGAAAACAACCAGCAACAACTGTTGGAGAGGCTGCAGAGAATGAGGAACACTTCCCCACTGCTTTTGGGAATGTAGACTGGCGGAAGCACTATGAAAAGTAGTGTGGCGAGTTCTTAAAAACTATGAATGGACATTCAAATTAATTTAGCTGTGACCTTACTGGAAATTTTCTCAAAATAATTGAAAACATCATATACTTTTTTTTTTTTTTTTCAGAACCAGAGAATGAACTCATGCCCTTAAACTTGCCAGGGTAGTTCTCATTGCACTGAGCCATCTCCCCAGCCCCTGAAAACATTATATCATAGTGATATATGCGCACATATGTTTATAGCAGCACAATTTGCAATAGTGAAATCTTGGAAGCAACCAAAATACTCTCACCTGAGGAATGGATAAAAAAGACGTGTTTTTATACAATGGAGTATTATGCACCTGTGAAGAATGATAAACTCGAAGTGTTCCTACATAAATGTATGGTGCTTGAAGATATACCCATAGTGAGATAAACCAGACCCACATGTATAAATTTTGTATAGTGTCCCTAGTGAAAGAACTCAAAAGAAGAAAATAATCAGAAGTTGTAACTCAGATCCACCCCGTACAGCCTGCCCTGCAAATCTGCTGAGCACCTGCCCCCAAGGTGGCTGAGCTAGTGAGGAATTTAGTGACTCTTCTGGCCCATGATCCACCCGAGCCCGGCCTGGTGAGTGTGTGGGAGAACTTTCGGCTTCCCCGCGCACCAAACCATCTGGAGGCCCTGCCCCCAAGCCACTGAGTGAACAAGAACTTTTGTGACGCTTCCAGGCCCTGATCCAGCCCAGCACACACAGGTGAGTGTGTGGGAGAGCATCTGTGGTCTACAGTGCTCCTTGGCGCAGGGGCACAAAAGAGGGGAACCACAGGCTCACAGTTGTGCCAGAAGGGCTTCAGCAAAAAGGAGCTAAACGCAATAGCTAGACCTAGGCCAGGCTTAATTGGATAATCTCAAGCTTAATAAAAGGTGAAAGATTTATATGATCTGAAGAGAAACCAGAGTATTCTCAAACTTAATAGATCAGCACCTGAAGCTGATTACTTGCTAAGGTTGTAACTGCACCAAAGCTCTACAGCAAAAATAAGAGGACAGTGTTATACAAAATGAAAAAGACAAGGAGAAAAATGCAAGCTCAGGCATCGAGCCCAACAGTGATAAGTGCAGAGCACCCAAGCTCAGCTGAAATGAATGAATTAACAGTTAGAAAAAAAGAAACACAGCAGAAAGGTAAAGTGGAACCCAAAGTAGAAATAATTTCTGAAATAAAAAAGAAATCTTTGAAACCATAGCATCTGAAGTAGAGAATGAATTACAGAAATATGTGGATGGAACTCAATTTGGAAAAAAACTCTGCAGTAAAAGAATTAATAGCTACCTCTAAAGATTGATTAAAAAATAGAAGGGATTATAAATATGACAGATTCCTTGAATGAGCAATGCAGGAAAGAAATACATGGCATGAAACAGAGTCAAAGAGATACACAAGAAATTAAAATCTCAATCACGAGTCTACAAAACTGAGTGAAAACAAAGACAAAGTTTCAGATCTTGAAGACGCTTGTGTAGCTAGTGAAAAGTTGAGAGAGGATCTCTTAAAAACAACAAGGATGTAGGAAAAAATAATCCATCACCTGCAAGATAAAGCAAAAACGAACAATGTAAGATAAATAGCCATCAATGAGAAACAAGGAGTCAATACAAATGATATAAAAATAATATAGGCAGAATTCATAGCAGCAAACTTCCCAAATATGAGGAAACAATCTACCATTCAGGTAACTGAAGGATGCAGAATGTCAAATAACTTCAACCCAAATAAAAACACATTGAGACATATAATAGTCAAGATCTCAGAAATCCAATACAAGAGGAATATACTGAAAGCTGCTAGAGAAAAGAAGCAGATCACATTCAAAGGAAAACCCTTCAGAATTGCAGCCAACTTCTCTACACAAACCATGAGGGCAAAAACAGCATGGAGCAGAGTACTTCAAGTATTCTATGAAAAAATAATCCCAGCCCATACTACTAAAACCTGCAAAACTATATTTCATGTTTGATGGAGAAGGGAAATACTTCTATGTCAAGGAATAACTAAAGAGTTTCATGATATCAAAGCTATCCCTACACAGGCTACTGAAATATTTCTAGAGAGGGTCCACAATGACCAGAACACCATGAATGAGAACAGAAGGAACCCACTAAATAAGGCAAACAATTAAACACAGGATAAAAAGGAGTAACTACAGCAGGTAAATAACATGACAATATTAAGACCACACATTTCAATTAAACCATCAATGTAAATGGACTCAATATAGCAATTAAGAGAAGTAGACTGGCACAGTGAATTAAGAAACAAAACCAACAATATGCTATGCACAAGAAATACACTTAACACAAAAAGACATTCATAGGTTTAAAGTCAAATAATGGAAAACAATACCAAATGCCACAGCACCTCAGACAAAAGCAATGGGAGCAATTCTTTTCTAAGACAGTATCAACTTCAAACCAAGAATGATCAAACAAAAAAAAGAAGGCCATATATTGGTTAGGTGAAATATTCAAGAGGAAGAAGTAACACTCATAAATATCTATGTACCAAACATAGGAGCACCCAACTCTGTAAGACAAATCTTAAAAGGACATGAAAAATCTATTATCCAAGACCAGGATCTCAACAGGACACCTTATTAACCTCTTATCTCAAAAAGATAGGTCAGCCAGTTAAAAAATTCGTGAAGAAGTAGCAGAACTGCACCAGAACTTGGAACAAATGGACTGGGTGGACATACACAAGAGCGTATGTGTATTAACCACAGCTTAAATCACATTTTTTTCAGCTGCACATGGGTCATTCTCTAAAATAAACCTCATAGTAGGCCACGCATCATGCTTAAATGTATGCAACAAAACAGAAATTGTCCCATGCATATTATCCAAGTACAGCACAATGAAACTGGAAATAATGAAAAAAGAAACCCTAAAAACCCTAAATACATGGAAAATAAACAACACCCTACTCAGCAATCAATGGGTCACAGAAGGAAGTAAGCAAGAAATTGAATAATATCTATAATTTAATGAAAATTCAACCACAATTTATCGGAATTTATGGGATGCAATGAAAGCAGTTGTCAGAGGGAAAATCATCGCTATGAACTCACACATTAGGAAAACAGAACAGGAAAAAATAAACATTCTAATCTTGCACCTCCAACATCTAGAAAAGGAAGAGCAAACCAAACCCAGAGCCCAAAGACAGGAAGAAATCATAAAGATTAGAGCAGAAATTAATTTACTTGACATGAAGAAAACAGTTCAAAGAATCACAAATCAAAAACATGGTTCTATGAAAGACTAAATATAATTGATAAACCCCTAGCAAACCTCATCAAAAAGAAGAAAGAAAAATTCAAATACAAGCAGTAAGGAATGAAAACAGTGAAATCACTACAGACTCCGTGGAAATTCAAAAGATTATAAATAGCTACTTTGAGAATCTTTATGCTCACAGAAGAGAAGACACAGAAGAAATAGACAGATTCCTCAAAAGGTATAAATTACCCAAATGAAATTGACAATATAAAAACTCTCAATAAGCCAATAATAAACAATGAAATACAAAATGTAATAAAAAGCCTGCAGACAAAGAAAATTCCAGGTCCTAATGGATTCACGCAAAATTCTACAAGAAATTTAATAAAGATATTATCCCTACACTCCTTAAACTATTCAATGGCATTGAAAAAGAAGCAGTCCTCCCAAAATCATTTCTGCAGGCAAGTATTGTACTGATTCCAAAACCATGGAAGGACTCAACCAAAAAAGAGAACTACAGTCCAATCTCCCTCATGAACATAGATGCAAAGATCTTCAAAAAAATCCTAGCAAATGGAATACAGCAAATCATCAAGAAGATCATACACCATGACCAGGTAGGCTTCATCCCAGGTTCAATATTTGAACATGTATAAAAGTAATACACTATATTAATAGACTTGAAATCTAAAAACCATATGATCATCTGAATTGATGCAGAAAAAGCTTTTAACAAATTTCAACACTTATTCATGGTCAAAGTCCCACAGAAAATTGGAATAGAAGGCCTCTACGTCAATTTGATATAAGCCATCAATGACAATACAAAGGCTAATACACTTCTAAATGTGGAACAACTAAAATATTTTACTCTTTGATCTGGTACAAGATGAAGATGTCGTCTATCACCCCTCCTATTCAATACAGTTTTGGAATTATTAGCAACAGGCATTAGAAAAGATGGAGAAATAAAAGGAATAAGAATAGGTAAGGGAGAAGTTAAATTATCACTATTCGCAGATGACATGATACTTTACTTGGAAGACCCAAAAAACTCCACCAAGAAGCTACCAGAAGTGGTACACAAATTCAGTAGCATACCATGATACAAAGCCAATAGTCCAAAGTCAATAGCATTCCTCTACCTAGGTAACAAACGCACTGAAAGGTAAACTACAGAAACAATACCTTTTACAATAGCACCACGGAAAATGAAATACCATGGAATTCACTTAATCAAGGAAGTCACAGATCTTTTCATAGAAAATTACAGTACCATAAGAAAAGAGATTGTAGAGGATTTCAGAAAATGGAAAGATATTCCATGCTCCTGGATAGGAAGAATGGACATCGTGAAGATGGCCATACTCCCAAAATTGTTGTACAGATTTAACACAATCCCAATCAAACTGCCACCAACATACAACATAGGCCTAGAGAAATCATTCCTAAAATGTATTTTTAACCAGAAAAGTCCTAGAGTAGCAATGGGAATCCTGACCCACAAAGACAAGGCACAAGGCATCAGAATTCCTGACTTAAAATTATACTCCAAAGCGACTGTGATAAAATCAACATGGTTTTGGCATCGAAATAGAACTGAGTATTAATATAATAGATTGGAAGAAGCAGAGGCTTCTGTGAACACACTCAGCCACCTGATATTCAACAAAGGGTCCAAACATGCTTACTGGAATCAAGATAGCCTCTTTAACAAATGGTACTAGAAAGACTGACTCTCTTCATATCAAAAACTAAAACTTGACTCCGGTCTATCACCATGCACTAAGATAAAGTAACAATGGATTAAAGATATTAACACTAAAACAGAAACACTCGATCTTCCCACAAAGTAGGAGGAGCACTTGAATACATAGGGGTAAGCAAAGTTTTCAAGAAAAAACATGCATTCAGCCGGGCATGGTGGCGCATGCCTGTAATCCCAGCACTCGGGAGGCTGAGGCAGGAGGATTGTTGTGAGTTCGAGACCAGCCTGAGCTACAAAGTGAGCTTAAGGCCAGCCTGAACTGCATAGTGAGACCCTGTCTCAAAAAGACAAAAAAAAAAAAAAAAAAAAAAAAAAAAAAAAAAAAAAAAAAAAAAAAAAA
>PVKA01021287.1:19505-38970 GCA_004027165.1 Ctenomys sociabilis | reverse complement strand
GGCACTTCCCAGCAGGTATTCAATCAAGTAATTATAGAATGAATGAAAGAATGCATATATGACTTACAAATTCATAGAATTCCTTAGGGATTTGTGGAGAGGCTTTCTTACTTTGTTTCATATAAACCTAAAAGTTACCAGAAATAAAAAATTCCCTTCTTTTCTCTCTTCTCCTTCCTATCTTCTTTATTTCTTTTCCTGGCACTGAATATTGAATTCAGGCCCTTCCCACTGAGCTATACTGCCAGCGCTAGACTTGAATATGAGATCTCTTGCCTCAGCCTTCCAGAATGCTAGGATTGCAGGCATGTGCCATCAGGCCTGGTTTCATCTTTTTATAATAAAACTTTCTCATTTATCCCTAGTATTCTCTAGAATACAGTAGTAACTTAGTACATAGTTGCTAAATTGAAGTTGTATATAAGGTATCAGGGATGGGGGTGTAGATCAGTGGTAGAGCACAGGCAAGGCTGAATTGGATCCCAGGCACCATTTAGAGGAAAAGTATATAATGTCTCCACAATATAATGCTTACTCTCTCCAGACTCACTTTGTACCACTCCTACTTTATCCTCCAGTGAGTAACAGTACATAATTTTCATTCAGTGCATCAAATATTTACTCAGCCACTGTGCCAGGCACACGGGTGTACCACTTCAAACAACCCCATTTTTTTTCCTGCTATCCTTTGTCCCGGAAACCAAGTGGTAAATACTATAATTCATGTGGTTCTCCTATTTTTCTTACATTAGTTCCTTTACCTCTGCAAGAAGGAATCCTGGAACTGGATGTGGTGATGCATGCCCAGAATCCCAACACTTACAAGGCTGAAGCAGGTTTGCTGTGAGTTTGAGCCAGCCTGGGCTACACCAGGGAGATCAAGGCTGGCCTGCACTACCTAGTAAGATCCAGTCTGAAAAAGCCTAAAAAAAAGAGGCAACTTTATCTCATTAGCACTCAGTGCTTGCCTGATTACATCAAAGTGAAGATGCCTGCTTTCAAACCTCCCCCTAACACTTGCTAAGCTTTCAGAGGGCAGGACTGAATTCAGGTTTTATTCACCTGTGTCCCCGGGACCCAGCACAAAGCCTAGAACTAAAGCCCTAAAAATAAGTATGTAGATGAATAACTACTCTTTAACACTTGGAAGTCTCTACAAGAGGGTTAAGTATTATGTCCATATTATATAAGAGAAAAAGAGGCTTGAAAAAGTTGAGAAACTTGCTCAAGGTTATACTGGTGTAGCCTGTGGTTACAGGAATCTTAAGAATGACAACACTAATTCTACATGATTAAGATGTCATCTCATCTGATAGTTTTCATTTTGCTTTTGCCAAGTGTTTTCGTCCTTAGGCCAAAGACTCCATATCTATTAGAATTGAGGTAGGAGTCCTGAGTAACATAGTAGGTCCAGTGAGAAGGACAGTGATTCGAAATGGAATGAGGAAGCTACGAGTTCTGGCAGGAAACAGCGAAGAATTTTGCCAGGGGAAGATCATGCTCATCTCTTTGGATACTGAGTCTTGTGGAGTTGGGTTGCTCACAGCTAGCAGGCTTCGAGCCACTTCGTTGCTCACAGCTAAAATGCCTGCCAATAAACATGTTCTTCGAGGGGGTTTGTCCTCTTCGCTCGCTACTATTTTCAGTAAAAACGACAGTGAATAAAATTTAGTAAAAGTTGGACTTTCTTACTAAGAAGGTAAAATAGAAAGTGAGTAATGGGTAATCTATAAACGTGGACCAAATTATTTCTTGCCCTTAACCAAAATGGTCATTAAAGGGTTTCCCAAAATTTGAAGCTTCCAGCCCTCAACTAAGATGGCGCCCAAAAGAAACATTGAAAATTAGCTTGCCCTCTTTTCTGCCCTCAACAAACATGGCTTCCATAGCGTCGTTCACGTGACTACCCCGGACTACGGCAAGAGAGAAGGGGTAGGAGGGCCCTTGAAAAGGGTGCGCGTTCCCGTGGCGGTGCACCGGTAGGTTTCAGTCAGAGTCACTATGGCGGCTGGCGCTGGCAAGGTAAGCTGAGGCGGCGGCGTTGGGTGGGGAGGCAGGACCTTTCGTAGCATCTTCGCTCCAAATTCCCGAAGCCTGACTGGAGAGAGGTCGGCCGAGGTCGTGGCCAGCGGTCAGGGCGGGCGGGTGCCTGGCTGAGGGGCACTAGAGCTGAGGCGGGCGGGCACCGGCTCCTGACGGCCGTTTGTTTTGGTGTTTTTCCTACCAGGTCGGAAAGTTTCCTGCCTCGTCGGGCACAGCCTGAGCTTACCCCACTGGCCACGAGTGGTGAAGGCTGCGGCGGACCCAGCCCAGGGCCTCCAGGCCTCTCCCTCAACCTCCCGGCCGGTCTCCCTCCCCCACCTCCGCGTCCTCCGGGAGCTGTGGCTGCCGCCCCTGAGATGCGACCCTCCGGAGGCCGATCCTGACCGGAGGCGACCCAAGCGCCGAGCTGCAGCGGGAGCCTGGGAGTCTCAGATTCAACTTCCCGCCAGGCCGGACTCCCGAGCCTCCCGGGGGAGCGCCTGGCTCGGTTCGCACCGGCCTGCAGAGCCGGGTTCCCGCCCTGGTCGCGGGGACGCCCGCCAGGTGCCCCGGCGTCGAGACTCCGGCACGCTGCGCCCCTGCCGGCCCGCAGTACTCGCGCCTAGGACGGCCGCGGCGGCTCGAGCCTCGCCTAGGATCCCTGCGCGCTCGGGGCGGCCTCCGCGCAGCGGGGCAATGCCGACTGGCCGGCCGGTCCTCTAGACTCCTTCGCTTCTCGCTTCTCCCGGCCCTTACGGGGCGGCGGCGGCGGCGGCGGCAACGGCTGCCTGGAGGCGTTCGGGTGCACCTTCCTTCGGCCAGGAAAGACCTTCCCGGTGGCACCGACCCGACCCGTCCTTCATGCTGCAGTGCCGCAACGTTTCCGCCACCGAGAGGGAGAAGCGGCCGCGATCTCAAACAAAACCCAAGAGTCGGTGTGTGACTCATCTGCGTGGATACCTTCAGCCCCCAAACTGTCTTCCAGGAGTTTTCTTTGCCGAAGCTGCCCGATGTTTGAACCTTTTCTTCCGAAGGAAAATGGACTGAAAGCTGGCAGTTGGGGACGTTTCGTGATCAGGGAGTTGCTGTGTTTTAAAGGAGGTGATGGGGTTTGCCCTGACTTGTCTTCCCACCGAAGTGAAGAGCTGTTAATGTTCCTTGGTTATGCTTAGACCATGTGCAGTTTGTTTTAATTTAAAATTTTGGGGGGGATAGAAGTGTGTAGACTCGTGAAGAGCATTCCGAAACTGGAGGAACTCCTCATTGTCCTTGGTAGCCAAGACCAACCCAGTCTGTCCTCGATGCCGTCAGCCTTGGCCATCTTCACTTGCCGCCCAAACTCGCACCCGTTTCAGGAGCGTCATGTCTACCTGGACGAGCCCATCAAAATCGGCCGCTCAGTGGCACGCTGTCGACCAGCGCAGAATAATGCTACCTTTGATTGCAAAGTGCTGTCAAGGAACCATGCTCTCGTCTGGTTTGATCACAAGACGGGCAAGGTAATGTCACCACACTAACAGTCTTTTTGTCTCTCTCATCCTGTCTGAGAAGCCTGAGGTATGCAGGGTCCCAGGTTTGCACCCAGAGGACACTTTCAGCAAGACCAGCGATCAACTTTTTCTGTGCCTAATTCTAGTGAAAATTTAATTGGGGTGGTTGAATGGAAAACAGAGGCAGTATTGTAATTAAATGCCTCGGGAGGGCGATGGCGTCCTGATAACATGGACCTTCCCCGTGAAATCCCAAACCCTAATTCATTTTGGAAAACTAGATAGTGAAACTTGGCACCTTGCTTTCAGTCTTTAGAAAGGTGAATCTGCAGTTCAGTGCTTGATTGAGTAGCAGTTCCCAAAGCAATTCAGAGAATCTGGCCAGTATTATTACACTGGGGCTCTAATGCCTGGTAATGAAATGTAGTTAATTGGTAGCTTTTAGTTCAGTTCATTCAGGGCCTTTCTAGTAAGGATAATTTCTTCCATAAAGCTAATTTTTTGGAAGAGTTTGATTCGTATTTACATTTGCAGGAATAATTTGCAGTAATTAAAAGTAATAATTTAGCAGGAACAATTATTTAACTTCACATTTTCAAATTTTGTTTATAAGTTTTTTTTTCCCATTTTGAGGCAGGATCTCATGCTGGCCTTGAACTCACTGTAGCCTAGGCTGGCTTCTAAGTTAGGTGAACATACAGCTGTTGTTTATGAAAAATCACCTTTTAATGTTCCTTGCATCACTTATTAAATAGTACCTACTTACAGGGTGATTTTCAGATGTTAGCGTTAGAAAATTTTCTGAAATTATATCCAGTGCTATCAATAATGCTACTTAAATGTAATAGGGATATTTTCAGTGTAGCCAGTGTAGCATTTTTACATTGGTACTGTAATTTACTACACATATGCCCTTGTATTTTAAGAAATCATGCGTAAGAGCCTTTTAATTTTTACACCCTTGTGTGCAAAGTATACCAAAGAGCTTATCTTTGGGTATAAACCTCAGGTTTTAGTTAAACTACTTTTTTTAAAAGGAAAAATAACTACTGAATCAATTCCAACTTTAAGTTATGTAAGACTAATAGAAATAGCTCAGGTTTCATCTCCTGACTTTTTGCCCCCGCTAAGTAAAATGATTAAATCTTTCTTAAAAAAGAAGAATTTTAAAAGCTGGGTGTGATGATGCATGCCCATAATCCCAGCAATCTGGGAGGCTGAGGCAGGGGAATCCACAGGAGTTCAAGACCAGCCTGGGCTACATAGCGAAGTCAAAGCTACCCTGAACTATATAGTAAGACCCAATCTCAAAAACAAAAGTAGAAAACATACCAGAGTTTTAAGTCTTCGAGAGTAGTGTTTTGAAGTGAAAGAAGATTGAACCTCAAAAGAGAGAAAGCTATGTTTTCTACAGCTACTGAATTAAGGAATTATTATATAAATTATCTTTTAAAGAAAGGAAGAAAAGATTGCCACAAGGTTTGTGTGATACCTATAACTGTTCTGAGTGTAGGATGAGAATTGAAAAATATGTTAATTTTTCTCTCTATAACTCCAGGTGCTGCTCATTTATCTATGGAACAGACTTATTTTTTCCTTGGAAACTGACTTTTGGGTGCCTCAAATTCATAGATTATCTGTAATCCTTTAAAATGAATATTCGTAGAGCTCATCTTTCCTCTTATTCAACCAACTTTTATATCTTTGCCTTTTTATGTCTTTGGGTAACAACAGGTCACCTAACAGTACATAGATTCACTTACAGTAGAATTGGATAATAGATGAATTTACAGTACATAATGTGTAAATGTACCTCTGATTCAGCAATTAAGGGAGGCTGTTTTGTTCTGCTTTTTTTGTTTTTAGATTTTAAGAAGTGTTTATATGCATAGTACATCGCATGGTTGTACTACCTAACAGGTTATTTTGAAATGACTAGGAGTAGATGAACCTTGCCTACTTAGCTATAAATTCAGATGACATGAACATTTTTTTTTGTCTTTTTGAGACAGGGTCTCACTATGCAGTTCAGGCTGGCCTTGAGCTCACTTTTGTAGCTCAGGCTGGTCTCGAACTCACAACAATCCTCCTGCCTCAGCCTCCTGAGTGCTGGGATTACAGGCATGTGCCACCACGCCCGGCTGACATGAACATTTTGAATGAAATTTGTTATTTAGAAAAACTTACCTTTGGGTTGGGGATATAGCTCAGTGGTAGAGTGTTTGTGACAGATATACAGACCCTAGGTTTGATTCCTAGTGTTTCAAGAAAAGAAGAAAAGAAAAACTTACGTTTGCAGGGTAGATTTGATTGATTGATTGATTGATTGATTGATTGATTTTTTGGCAGAACCAGGATTGAACTCAGGCCTTTGCGCTTGCCAGGGAAGCGCTTATTCTACTGAGCCACCTACCGGGTCTCGGTTTATTTCTATTATTTTCTTTTTCTTTCTTTTCTCCTTTACTAGCTAAAATAACAATTGCAATATTGAGCTATTACTTTATGTAAACTTAATTATTGATTATTGTTCCAACTAATTTAGTTAAAACAACCTCAGATTACCATATAATCAACTTGTTTTGCAAATTAACTTTGTGTGTGTGTGTGTGTGTGTGTGTGTGTGTGTGTGTGTGTGTGTTCATTCGTTCATTCGTTTGTTCGTTCGGGATCAAACTCAAGGCCTTGTGCTTGTAAGGCAAGAACTCTATTGCTAGCTACATCCCTAGCCAAAGAGTTAAGTATTTGAAAATTTATTTGGACAGGTAGTTTTTTGTTGTGCATCTATTGTGTGCCAGACACTGAAAGGTACTAAAGAAAATACTGACTTGAACAAATATCATGTATTGCTTTCTTTTTTTTTTCTTTTTTCTTTTTCATGTATTGCTTTCAATGTGAAATAGTTTGGAGATTTTTACTGAAATTGGTTCATAATAGAAGAAAACAATTCCTATATATAACACAAGAATCTCTGTATTAGGCAAGTTGTCTTTTTGTTTCTTATTTATTTGGTTTTTTGAGACACGATCTCACTGTGTGGTCCAGGCTGACCTTGAATTCACTACATAGCCTAGGCTGGCCTTGAACTCAGGACCTCAGCCCTGAGTGCTGGTATTACAGGCATGTACCACCATGCCCAGCTGTTTTATAAACATTTCTAAGGCCCCAGTTTTCTTATATGGAAGTAATTATGGTACATACTAGTGTGTGTGTGGGGGGGGTGTGGGTGTGGTCTAACCTAAGGCCTTGACCATATTAAGCACCCATGTTTGCACTAAGTTATACCTTGCAGTCCCCCCACTCTATTGTTCTGAAGATGGAGATTGTGTAAATCACTCAGGACTGTGTGCTTGATTCTTTTTTTTTTTTAATAACTTTTTTTGAGACAGGGTTTCACCATGTAGTTCAGGCTGGCCTTGAACTCACTTTACAGTCCAGGGGTGGTCTCAAACTTGATCATATCCTGACTCATCCTTGTGAATGTTGGCATCACAGCTGTGCGCCATCACTATGTGGTACAGGTTGGCCTTGAACTGGCTTATGTAGCCCAGGCTAGCCTCAAATTCATGGCACTCATCCTGCCTCAGCTTCCTGAGTGTTGGGGTAACACTTCTGTCTTGTGCACTTGGTTCTTAAGGACTTAGTACTTAGGAAAGATGTTTGTGGGGGGAGAAGGAACCTTCTAAATGTTTTGCATTTGCAATTATACTGTGGAGTGTTAAAGTAGTAAGAAATTCTTATTATTTAGTGTGACAGCACATGTGAAATGTGAAGATAGAAACTAATGAAATTGATAAATTTGTCAGAGTAGGCATTTTGTCTAGGAAATGGAAAATTGAAGTAATAGTTTTGAGTGACTTTCAATTTATGGGTGATTTTACATGTTACATTGGCTGTTATAGGAGGTCCATTAAAAGTTGGATGAAATGATGAACATTTGAAACTTCTTGATTATTCAAGTAATACATGTTGTAGAAAATTTACAAAATGTAAGCAGGTGGAAATGTAGGTGGCACTTTTTAAGGCTGAATTAATGGAATGTCTTACTGTACTTAAATTTGCATATTGGAGAATGACAAGTTTGTCACGGAAGTAGAGTTTAATAATCTTCCCCAAATCATCTTCTCAGGGACATAACAGTTGCCTTGTTTGGATGTTGGCCCTGTGTATCATCATTAGCTCTTTTTTGGAGTCCAAACTCTTCGACTCAGATACCAGCAAATAATAGAAGGCTTATTAATTTTTCAGTCAGTAGTCTAGTCCCTGACTGTGGTTTATTTTATTTATTTATTATTTATTTTGGTGGAACCGGGTATTGAACTCAGACCCTTGCCCTTGGCAGGCAAACACTTATTCCACTGAACCATCTCCTCTGCCCTGTAGTTTATTTCATAATCATTGTTCTGCAGCCACTCTCACTTTTTGCCTAAGTTCAGTGTGTAAGTTTGAGTACTGTTTCAGCATAATCTATTTTAGCAAAGGCAGTAGTGGTGAGGGGGCAGGAATTTAGAAGAAGTGTTTTTTTTTTTTTCTAAGATTGTATATGGTGGATCAAAAGGTTGGTTATACACCATGAAAACAGTTAATTGAGATAATATGTGTGTCTAAATGACATGAGAGTGAGGTGTTTGAATTGGACTTTTAAAATTGTTGGAGGCTGGAGATACAGCTCAGCTACACAGTGTCTGCCTGGCAAGTGCAAGGTCTAGTTTGATTCCCAGTGCCAGGAAAATAAATACAATAAAATAAAATGAGTGTGAAGCGACAGATGTGGTGCATACCTATAGCCCTTGCACTTGCAAAGCTGAGACAAAAATATCACTGAGTTTGAGGCTGCTACTAAAGGAGACCCGGTCTCAAAACAAAACAAAAAACCCAAAACAAAACAAATTGGTATGGATAGATTCAAGTTAGGCAAGTTTGTTCTTAAAGTTGTTTTCAGGACATTTGGATGGAATAAAACGAAACCAGAATATTTTTTAAAAAATATTTATTTGTTTGGTGCAGGGTCTCTCATGTGGCTTAGGGCCAACACGGTATGATACTGGGTGTCAAACTCTGGTCCTTGAGCTTACCAGGCAGGCTCTTAGACTGCTGAGCTATCTCCCCAGTTCCAGAAACCAGGAAATTTTGAATGAGCTTCCTAATGCTGAGGACACAGCTTCTGTTGAATTAATTGAAGAATTCTATTTTTAGAGTATCCTTGAGCTCACTTTGTAGACCAGGCTCATCTCGAACTTGGTGATTTTTCTTCCTCAGCCATCCAAGTGCTGGGTTTACGGGTGTGTACTACATGTTTGGCCTTGTTTATGTGTATTTTAACAGATAGCTAATGTTTTATTGACAGAAATAAAAAGGCCATTAAGTTTTTGTGAAAGTAATTTATTTGACACACATTTTTAAGGCACATTAGTGTTAATATGTATAGAGAGCAGTCTGGGCATGGTGGTGCACATCTGTAATCCCAGGGCTGGGGAGGCTGAAAACAGGAGGATCACCATGATTCTAAACTGCATAGTGAGACCCTGTACCAAATATATTAAAAAAAAAAAAAAAAAAAAAAAAAAAAAAAAAAAAAAATATATATATATATATATATATATATACACACACACACACGCACACACACACACAAACGTGTATATCATGTAACATATATAGAAAGTCAGGTTGTAGGGCTAGGAATGTAGCTCAGTGTTGGAGCACTTATGTAGCATGCATGAGGTCTTGGGTTCTATCCTTAGAAGTTTTGTATTCAAAGCACATGTATTTCTTTCCACCTTTTTATTTATTTATTTTTTTGGCGGAACTGGGGATTGAACTCAGGCTCTTGTACTTGCCAAGGAAGCACTTATTCCACTGAGCCATCTCTGCAGCCCCTCCATCTTTTTAAAATACTAGTGGAAAGGTGATGAAATATTTTAACTATTATTTTGAGGGTTTTTTTATTTTTATTATTTTTATTTTAGGGAAGGGCCTACAGGGTGTTCAGGGTCTCACTACTAGATCAGACTCATAGTGATCCTCCTGTTTACAGCCTCCCAAGAGCTAGAATTATAGGCACATACCACCATGCCCAGTCTCAATTGCTGTCTCAGAATGCTCCAGGGGTGGGGCTGGGGTTGGGGCCTGTGGCAGGCCTGGGGATCAAACCCTGGCCCCTGCACCTGCTTGCAGGTGCTTTAATCCACTGAGCTATTTGGCTGGACCTTATTTTGAGTTGAGATGCTATAAAAACTTGAACTATTTTTTCACTGCTTAGATTTGACTTATTCCTTAGGTTAGGTTAAATTCACTCTTTACTTTTCTGGGACTTCTATTTGGTTTTCTTAAGTGGTATTTATGTTAGAGCTTAGTATCTTTTCTCTTTGGTAAATAGAGAGAGTATATGTCATTTAAGATTTGATACGTGCTTGAGTCAAGAAGAGTGGCATTTATTAGCTATTAAAGTGTTCTCAGTACTCCTTTCAGTGGCTCATGCTTCTCTTACTCTTATACACTCCTGGTCAAAAATCTCTTTCATTGTTCCATTTACTTTTTTAAAAATTAATTAATTCATTGATTTATTTGGTACAGGGTCTTGCTATGCAGCTCAGACTCAGTGATCCTCCTATCTCAGCCTCCCCAGAACTGGGATTTTTTTTTTTTTTTTTTTTTTTTTTGTCTTTTTGAGACAGTGTCTCACTATGCAGTTCAGGCTGGCCTTAAGTTCACTTTGTAGCTCAGGCTGTTCTCGAACTCACAACAATCCTCCTGCCCCAGCCTCCCAAGTGCTGGGATTACAGACCTGCGCCACCACGTCCGGCTCAAAACTGGGATTATTGGAGTGTACTACCATGCCTAGTTTCCATGGCCAGCATGGCACACCCAGGGTTCCAGAGCTGGTGTGGCATGAGGTACTGGGAGTTCTTGTGCTTGCCAGGCAGGTGCTTAGACCTATGAGCTATGTTCCTAGATCCTATTTACTGTTACTACTAAAACCTGTTTCTCATTTTCTTTTTTCCAACTTCATCTTTTTTGAATTTTTTTTTCATCCCATATTCTGTCTGCTAGCTATGTTACAGGGCTCTCTGTTGCTGTGAACAAGTGTTGCTTTGCTAATCTTCCAGAATAAAGATCCCTTCATCTTTCACCCCCTTTTTTTTTTTTTTTTTGGTCTTTTTGAGACAAGGTTTCACTATGCAGTTTGGGCTGATCTTGAACTCACAGTGATCTTTCTGCCTTAACCTCTTGATGATTATAGGTGCTAATTACAGGTGTGTATCACCATGCCTGGCTATTTTTGCCTTTATTTTTTGGCAGAACCAGGGATTGAACTCAGGCCTTTGCGCTTGCCAGGCAAGCACTTATTCTACTGAGCTATCTCCCAGCCCTGTTTTTGCCATTTTGAAAAGTAATTTAAGCTGTTGTTTTCTGGTGCATACTGAAAGAATACAACTAAATGATTTCTCTGAATTGGCTAACAGTTTTTCTAAATTTAACTTGTATTGTATACAAACAAAATATTTTTTCTTAGGTTTGATGGTTCATGCTAGACAAGCACTCTACCATTAAACTATATCCCAACCCCTAACTCTGAATATAGAAATAGGAAGTATAATATTAGACACTATTTATAAAGTTCTTTGCATTTCTGAAATTCAGGGATAGAAATAAGATCATGCTGTACATAGCATAGGTATGGTAGTTATATTTATAGTATAAACAAAGTATCTATTTGCTTTACTGTATTTAGGACAGGGTCTACAGGGTCTCACTATGTAGATCAGACTCATAATGATTCTCCAGTTTTCCACTTGCTGGGATTATAAGCGAGTATCACCATGCCCAGTCTCAGTCCCCTTCTCAGCATGCCCCAAGGCTGCTGCACTCTGCCTAAGCAGACCTGCCCACAAAGTTTTTAGTTGTTTTTTTTTGGCAGAACCGGGGATTGAACTCAGGCTCTTTTGCTTATGAAAGTGCTTGTTCTACTGAGCTATCTCCCTGGCCCCAAAAGTTTTTAGTTAACAGATTTTATTGGTACAATTTAGATATAATGATCATATTCACCATGGGAAATTTATAGCTGTATATGATATATCTTGATTCTTCTTTTTTCCCAAATTCCTTTATTCAGTCCTCTTCCCCTCCTTATTTATAGAGCTGTGTTTCCATTTTATCCTTCTCTAATCGTTTTTTCCTTTCCTTTCCTTTTTCCCCTTTTCCCCTCTTCCCTCCTCCCTAGTTTCCCTTTCTTTGCTATGTAACCTGGAGCTGGCTTCAAACTGTCAATAGTCCTCCTGCCTCTGCCTGCCTAGTGGTAGGATTATAGCTGTGTGCCACCACACCCAGCAAAGATTTTAAAGTTTTAAAATTTTGTGTAACAAAAATAAGTATTTTAGAGTTATGATATGACTCAACAATGCCACTCCTAGGTATATAATAAATGAAAACATGTCTACATATAAAAAAATTTGTACATGGATGCTTATAGCAACATTATTCCTGATACCCAGTAAGTACAATCCAAATGCCCATCAACTGATGAATATCTAAATAAAATATGGTATATGACATTATAGAATGTGATTTACAAAAACAAAGAAGTAGTGATACATGGTGCAATGTGGGTAAATCTTGAAATCTATCCTGAGTCCTAGAATTGGGCACAAAAGGCCATATTCTATTGTTCTATTTTTATGAAATGTGAAGAATAGAGAGATTCATAGCGACAGAAGGTAGATAAGTGGTCGTTAGAGGCTGAGATAATAGGAATTGTGGTGAGTTAAATTTATGTGTCACCTTGGCTAGGCTGTGGCATGCAATTTTTGATCAAATGCCAATCTAGATGTTGCTTTGAAGTGTTTTTCTTAGACACAACATTTATACCAGTAGATCAGAGCCTGTTACCCTCCATGATGTGAGAGTACTACATTCAGTCAGTTGAAAGCCTTAGGAGAAAGATTAAGCCTCCTCTAATACCCCCAGAAGAATTCTGCCCTTATAGAGCCATATGACTCAAGACTGCAGTATGAGCAGAAACACCAGAAATGACACCCAGGATTTGGATGCAGACTTTATTTGTATCAGGCCCCTGAATATCAGGTCCTTATTTCTGGTGGTCTAAGGCTTATGTTGGATAAGCAAATAGAAAGTACAGAGACAGAATAGCTTGTCAACTGAGGATTGATTTATGAGATGTGTATCATAGTGACCAGCCATTTCTAAGACCAGAAGGAACCGGAACAGGAATTATTATTACCTGAAAACTAAGAAACCAGGGCCAGGGATACAGCTCAGTGATAAAAGTTCCTGCCTGGCAAGTGCAAATTCCTGAATTTGATCCCTGTACTGCAAATAAATAAATAAATAAATAAAAATTAAATAAATAAATAAAAGAAGCTGAAGTATACTAGCTGGAGCTAGGGTGGAGTAGGAAATCATTTTCTGTCATAAGACTACAGCAGGGTTTTTTTTTTTTTTGTATTTAGGATAGGGTTTACAGGTCCTACAGGGTATCACTGCGTAGATCGGACTCATAGTGATTCTTCTGTTTACAGTCTCCCAAGAGCTGGGATTGCAGGTGCACACCACCAAGCCTAGTGCTTGGAGTGCTCCGGGGGCGGGGCCAGCATGGCAGGCTTTAGGATTGAATTCCTGGTCCCTGCATTTGCCTAAGCTGGCACTTTAATCCACTGAGCTATTTGGCTGGTCCTTAACAGCAAGTTTTCCCAGGGTCTCTAGCCTGATAATGTAAATTTTGTACTTGCCAGGCCCTATAGTCATGAACCAATTCCTTAAAATTGGTGTCTTTCAAAAAAAAGAAAATGTCTTTCTGTGAATGCGTACTCATGCTATTGTTTCTGCTTTTCATGAGTGCAAACACAGAGTGCTATATGGGTATTGATTTAGGGTTGATGAAAATGTAAAATAGATTATGAGTATAGTTATACAATGCTCAGTTGTGTACTATAAATAGGTAATTGTTTGTAGTATGTGAATTATATCAAAAAAGCTCTTTTAAAAGGAATTTTAAAGTGGATGTGAGCCGGGCGTGGTGGCGCATGCCTGTAATCCCAGCACTAGGGAGGCTGAGGCAGGAGGATTGTTGTGAGTTCGAGACCAGCCTGAGCTACAAAGTGAGCTTAAGGCCAGCCTGAACTGCACAGTGAGACCCTGTCTCAAAAAAGACAAAAATAAATAAATAAATAAATAAAGTGGATGTGGTGGTGTACCTCTGTAGTCCTAGGACTTGGGAGGCTGAGGCAGGAGGATTGCTGAATTCAAAGCCAGCTTGAGTTAGTGAGTTCAAGGGTAGCCTGAACTCTGTGTAGTGAGACCTGGTCTTAAAAAGATAAAATGGGGGCTGGGGAGATAGTTTGGAAGTCTAAGTGCTTGTCTAGCAAACACAAGGACCCAAGTCGGATCCTTGATACTGCATGCCTTGCTGGCCCTCGAATGCAGAGTGCTGCCACCAAAACTGGACATGGTGAGGCATGCCTGTAATCCCAGTGCTGGGGAGGCTGAGATAAGAGGCTGAGCTGCTTGCAAGACCCTGTACCAAATAAATAAATAAACAATTTTTAAAAAAGAAAGAATGAATGAATGAATAGAATGTGAGCTAGGTGTAGTGATGCAGCTATAATCTCAGCTACTCAGGAGGCCTTTGCAGGAGGATCACTAAGTCCAGACCAGCATGGGCAATTTGGTCAGTCACTGTTTACAAAAAAAGAACAAAAGAAAAAATTAAGGGCATAGCTCAGTGGAGGACCTCTTTCACAGCATACATGAGGTTCTGAGTTCAATCCCCAGTCCTGGGGGGAGAAAAGAAATTAGATGAAGCAATAATTTAATGATAGCATACTAGGATGTATTAAGAGTAAATAATCCAGATGTTGACAGGATTAATACTTTTGAAATACAGTATAGGGGTGGGAATGTAGTTCAGCAGCACAGTGCCTGCCTGGTGAGCTCGAGATCATGATTTCAAGATTCCCAGTATCCCCCAAAAAAGTTATAATAGTTTTTGTCTCAGCATCTTTATTATGAATGTTTAACTCTTGGTTGAACCTTTATTTTAACCAATGTTGTAGGTGGAAATGTTTTTGCATTTTTAAAAATATTTGTTACTAGGTATGTTCAGTTATCGAGAAGTTTTACTTATTTATTTTTTGGCAGAACCAGGGGTTGAACTCAGGCCCTTGTGCTTGCCAGGGAAGCGCTTATTCCACTGAGCCATCTCCCCTTTAATACTAGTTTTTAATGTGGGAATTGAAAAATGATTGGTAACGTACAATTTTTTTTCTTATGTATTTAGTACAGGGTCTATAGCGTCTCAGCACATCGATCAGACTTGAAATGATTCTATTTTCAGCCTCCCAAGCACTAGGATTACAGATGCACCTCATCACATCTAGTCTTAGTCACTGTCTCAGTGTGCCCAGGCAGGGCTGGTGATCGAATTGGTCCTTGCACCCCTGCGCCTGCCAAAGCAGATGCTTTAATCCTCTGAGCTATCTGCCCAGCCTGATAATACACAATTTTAAACCCCCAATCTCCACCTAAGAAGTGAAAGGTAATGATTTTATTCTCAACAAATCTTTGTTGTGTGCAGCTACATAAGAGGTAAAATATTATTAGAACAAATAATGCTATTTTGTTTAGAAACTATGCATTTTAGTTGAATTTAAACTGTTGTACCCTCTAGTCTTTAATGCCTATGTCCAATTTTTAAAATGCAGTATAATGCCTAATAGATATTTCTGTAAAAATATGATTACGATACAAATAAGTACAATAATAGAAGTATCTGTGATTCATTGTTTCCAAGGAGCTAAGAGTGATGTGTTCTTTTCCACCAGGAATGGGGTCAGAAACTGTAGGAGGAATGAAGACCTCACAAAGATTCTTTAGAGTAGAATTTTCTAACTGGAAAAACAGTGGTGCACTCTAGGTTGAGGAAACAGCATATGTTTAAGGCACAAAGCCTGAAAGAAAATGATGTATTTTGGGAAATGCAAATCCAGAAGTTAACTGAATTAAAGAAGGGAAAATAGAAATGCTGTCAAATCTCTGAGATACATACTTGAACACTGTTAGGGCTGGGGAAATAGCTCAGTGGCATAAGTACCTGGCAAGTGCAAGGTCCTGAGTTCAATCCCCAGTACCAGAAGAAAAAAAACAATCTTTTTTCCTTTGCATAGTTAAACACTGTTGGCAGAGGCCTGATTGGAAGCAGTGGATTTAAATTTTTTTGCAGTTGGACTACCAGAGTTGAAACTGGCTGTAGCCAGGTGTCATGTTTCATGCCTATAATTCCAGCACTGGGAGTTTGAGGCAGGAGGATTTGCAGTAGGTTTGAGGCCACCCCGGGCTGCATAGAGAGGCAATGTTTTAAGAAAAAAAAAATGTGTGGCTATACTGCTAGCTTGCCATATATATCAGCTTGGGGGAGTCTGTGCTTCACTTCATCTGAAAGTGGTCTTCAGCTGAAAATATAGCTCAGTGTTAAGGGAAGTACTTGCCTGGTATGCATGAGACACTGGATTTGATCTGTAGCACTACAAAAATGAATGAATAAATGACCAGAGAAGCAGGCTGGGGGCCTGGCATCATAGCACTTGCCTGTAGTTCCCAGAATGTCAGAGGCTGAGGCAGGAGGATTGCTCTGAGTTTGAGGCTAGCCGGAACTGCATAGCAAAACCTTGTCTCAAAAAGATACACACACACATACACACGAACACACAAAAGCAGGCTAATAGTGAAATTTGCTTCATAAAAGTGTTATAAAGATTTAATGCAGGGCCGGGGAGATGGCTCAGTAGAATAAGTGCGTCACTAGCAAGTGCAAGGGCCTGAGTTCAATCCCTGGTTCCACAAAAAAAAAGAGACGATTTAACGCAAGGGCCAGCCAAATAGCTGAGCAGACTAAAGTGCCTGCTTAGGCAGAGCACAGTGTGCCAACCCTACCCCCTGGGCGCACAGAGATAGCGATTAAGACTTGGCATGGTGATGCGTGCCTGTAGTCCCTGTGTTTGGGAGACTGAAAATAGGAGAACAACTACGAGTCCAATCTACGTAGTGAAACCCTATAGACACTGGCCTAAATTCATAAAGAAAAAAAAATTAGTGCAGATTCTTGGAGCATGATGGCTCATGCCTATAATTCCAGCATTTGGGAGACTGAGGCAGGAGGATTATTTTGAATTTGATGGTAGCCTGGGCTACAAAGTGAGCTTAAGGCCAGTCTGTATGGCATAGTAAGACTCTTGTCTCAAAAAACTAAAAACAATTTAAAAAGATTTCATGCAAATTCAATATAACAGAATATCTGTCATAGATAATTTGTAGCTATATAATTTTTTATTACTGTTTTAGTGGTGTTTACATAGTAATATTTATATGCTTATTTTCTGTAACTGCTTTTTCTTTTTAAATATATTTGGTACAGGGTCTCACTATGCAGCTCAGACTTGTAGTGATCCTCCTGTTTTCAGCCTCCCCAGCATTGGGATTACAGGCATGTCCCACCATGCCCTGACTCAGTGCCCTTGAGGGTGGGCATGGGGCTGGCGCAGTTTGTGGTGCCAGGATTGAATCTTGGTCCTTGCGTTTGCCTAAGCAGGCGCTTAGTCCCCCTGAGCTATCTTGCTGGCCCTGTAACTGCTTTTTCATCATTAAGAAATTATCTTTTTTTATATATTCATCTTTAGAATCTCCTAGACAAATTGTTTTGAATGTATGAAACTTTTGAGTGTATTAAAGGAATAATTTTTAAACTAATATCTGTTGTCTAATTATTATTATTTTATTTTTTTTTTTTTGGCAGAACTGCGCCAGGCCCTTGCACTTGCCAGGGAAGCGCTTATTCACTGAGCCATCTCCCCAGCCCCCTGTCTAATATTATTAAGTTACCTCTAAAGTAAGAAAACTTGATCTGGAAGTTAAAGTTTAGAAAGTTAAAAGATAATCCAGTCAGTCAATCAGAAAGCATTCTCTATACCATAATAAGCACCATGAGATATAGTGAAGGTTCTAAGGTATTACTTCATTTTTCAAAGAATTTATAGTTTAACTGGGAAGTGTAAGCTAACTGCCATAAAAAATTAGAGAAGAATTAAAATCTTCTTGGAATTAAGAATACCTGTGATGAAGATAAGTATGGCATGACATGTTTGTCTAGGAAAGAAGACTAGAAATAGAACTTAAAGATTTAGGGTAGGATAGAGTGTGGTGGCACTTGCCTGTAATCTTACCTAGGACCTTATAGGTTGCAGAAGAATCAGCATGAATTTGAGGCCAACCTGAACTATGTAGTGAGAGAACTGTCTTTAATTAAAAAAAGATTTAGGGTAGAAAATAGATGTTGTTATATATAGGTCTGCATTTAAAAGGCATAAAATGAGAGGAATAATCTGGATGCAATTTAGACCAGAAAAGCATGTTTTAGTTGTGTGCCCTACTTGCAGTCTATAGCTGATATAACTGGAACAGCACTATTTTGAAAAGGCATTGATAAATTCATAAAACTCTTCAACCGGGGGTCCAGGTTGGAAAACAAGGATACTAGTCACAGTCATATCATTCTATAAAAGTGGTGAGCCGCAGAGATAGGTGCCTCCTTTCTTGAGCACTAGATATCTCAGCTTGTAATGTTGATATTTGCTTGGTATAGAATGCCTTTGTACCATTACTGCCGTCTCTCAAACATGAGTGCTGGGGCTGGTGAGATAGCTCAGCAGACTTAAAGTGCCTGCTTAGGCAAGTTTAGGCAAGCTCAGGGGTCATGGTTCAATCCCTGGCATACGTGCCACACCAGCCCGGCTCCCAGCATGGGTTGAGCTTGCCACAGTCTGGGCGTAGTGGTGTATGCCTATTATCCCAGTGCTGGGGAGACTGAAAACAGGATAACTATGCATCTGAGCTGGTAGTGAGACCTTGTAACAACCAAATACATTAAAAAAAAAAAAAAAATCTATTAAGTGTCAGAGGAATCTCCTTCCATTGTGTTTTTTTTGTGGTCCTAACTCCTGATATACATAGAGCTGGTATGTTTGATTGAGCCTGGACTACCTTGCCCACGACAGTGTGTTGAGTTAGCTTTCCATTCCTGTAGCAAATACTTGAGATAAATTAACTTATGAGGAAGAAAAGTTTATTTGGGCCTACAATTTTGGAGTTTTCATTTAGTCATGGTCATTTGGCCCTTAGAGAGTATGTGGCATAGGAAGCTGCTCACCTGACAGCTGCTAGGAACTGAAATAAGATAGAGAAAAGATGGGCCGGGGAGATGGCTCAGTAGAATAAGCGCTTCCCTGGCAAGCCAAGGGCCTGGGTTCAATCCCTGGTCCCGCAAAAAAAAAAAAAAAAAAGAGAGCAAAGAAGGGCCAGAATTCCAGTATCCCCTTCAAAAGGCATGCCTCTCATGATCTAATTTTTTTCACTAGGCCTTACTTCCTAGATTGTACGTAGTTGTGGTGTACACCTATAATCCCAGTTTAGGAGGCTGAGGCAAGAGGTTCGCTGCAGATTTGAGGCTAGCCCAGGGCCACCAAAGGAGTTCGTGGCTAGCTTGAACTGCGTGGTGAGACTGTCTCAAAAAAAACAAGAACCCATAAAGAGTCTACCTCAGTGATGGTGAACCTTTTTTTTAGGGGGCAGGGCGAAACCGGGGATTGAACTCAGGCCCTTATGCTTGCCAGGGAAGCGCTTATTCCACTGACCCATCTCCCTGGCCCTCAATGGCGAACCTTTTTTTTTTTTTTTTGGCAGAAGCAGGGATTGAACTGGCGAACCTTTTAGAGCTTTCAAGGATTTAAAAAAAAAAAAAAATACATATATATATATATATATATATATATATATATATATATATATATATATAAACTTGTGACACCACTGTTCTACCACCTCCCATTAGCACCATAGGCTAGCAAACCTTTTATTTACATGCTTTTAGGAGATAGATATAAGACTCA
>PVKA01021287.1:0-19405 GCA_004027165.1 Ctenomys sociabilis | reverse complement strand
TTCTAGTTAGGAGTAGGTTTTGTATCCTATGAAGTTGGTTAATTTTTGTTGGTTTTGTTTTGCTTTTTTACTGAAACAGTGTCTCAAAATGTCATTCAATTGGTTGGATGCTGGAATTACAGCTATGTACCACCATACTTGGCCCACATTGGTTATTCAATCATTTCAGGGAATTCAGATTCTGACATACAGAAAAATGGCATGGTTGATGGGGCAATAGGGCAAAAACCTTTAGGAAACTAAGACAAAAACCTTGCAGGAGGGGAAGAATCTTAGAGTTGCAATTATGAAGAAAGCTGTGTTTTTAATTGATCTGTTCTTGTAGAAGAACACTATCTTTAAAATGCCTGTTTATTTATTTGACATAGGATCTTCCCATGCAGCCCAGACTTGTAGTGATCCTCCTGTCTCAGCCTCTCTAGTGCTGGGATTATAGGCGAGTACTACCATGCTTGGTTTGGGGGTTAGCAAGCATGCATTACCAGGGATCGACTCAGGGCCTTGCACTTGCCAGGCAAGCACTTAGACTGCTGAGTTATCTCCCCAGTCCAAGAAGACTATTGATTTTTGAGTGCTGACTTTGTACCTAGCTATCCTACTGAATTTGATTATTAAATCCAGGAGTCTTTTGGTGGAGTTTTTGCGGTCTTCTGTGTAGAGTGGTATGCCATCTGCAAATAACAATTTAACTTCTTTTCTCATCCTTATTCCTTATTTCTCCCTTTTGGCTAATTGCTGTGTCTAGTGTTTCCATAGGTATATTTAGCAGGAGTGGTGAAAGTGAGCATCCCTCTGATTCCTGCTTTTAGAGTGAAAGCTTTCATCGTGGTTGGAATATGTCGTGGAGCAAAATCACTCGCCCCAAGGGGAGATCAGGGTCATATATTCCCCTTCAGTGGCATTCCTTCTATGACCTAAGACTTCCCACTAGGTTCTGTTTCTTAAAAGTTTGTTTCACTACTGCCCAACAGTGCCATACTAAGAACCATGCCTTAACCCACAGGCCTTTGGGGAAAATTTAGCATCTAAATTATAGCAGTATAGACTATGACATAGAAAATAATCACATAAGTGGTGATAATGTTTTGTTATAGGATATGTTCACTTGGTGATTCATCATGCTATATACCTTTCTAAGTAGTATTCTATGCTTCAGTAATATTCTTTGAAAATATAAAGATAGAGATGGCTCAGTGGAATAAGCGCTTGCCTGGCAAATGCAAGGGCCTGAGTTCAATCCCTGGTTCTGCAAAAAAAAAAAGAAAAGAAAATATAAAAATATAGATAAGATTTTTAAGCTTCCATATATTTCTCACTGTAGCTACATTATGTGTGTTTTTGTTAGGATAATAGTAAACAAGTTTTAAATTGAACCGTGATTTTTTTAGATGCTGCTTCATTAAAAAGTGTATAGACACTTCCCTGGTAAGCACAAGTGCCTGAATTCAATCCCTGGTTCCACCAAAAAAAAAGTATATATAAAGAAGGTGGATGCTCTCTGTGTACCAGAATGCTGAATTCTCCAAGATATAGATTATTAGGAAACAGGATAGAGCGTAGTGCATATAATGATTACATTTTGTGCAGAGGAGGGAAGTATAAGAATAATCTTAATTTGATATTTTTTATATGAAAACTCTGGAAGGATTCATGAGAAGTTGGTAACTGATTACCTGGGGCTAGGGTGAGGCAGAGACTGGATTGACACAAAAGAGATGGCAAGAAACTTGCAGCTGTATAACTTAGTTCTTTTTGGACTAAATACATGAACATTGATTGATTATTTAAAAAGAAACAGTGTTTAATAGATATTTTACATAAATACATCAGATGTATGCCTTTTTATTTTGGAGTGCATTTATCTGTTACTGCTTTTTAAGAGACTTAGTCATTCACTCTCATGTTGGACAGTGGCAATAGCTGTCAGTCAGCTGTGCAGTCAGGAGAATAAACAGCCTTTAGAACAGTGTACCGAATTGCTGGGTCATGTTTAGTAGGTTAAATGTACTAAATACATTTTAGACTTAAAATATTTTCAGTTTATAGTGGGCTTATGAAACTTTCCATAAATAAGTTGAGGACCATCTGTAATAGAATTACAGATTTTGGTTTTATAACAGCAGTTTTTTTTTTTTTTTTTGATTGTACCAGGGATCAAATTCAGGATGTTGTGCTTGCCAGGCTAGCACTTACTCATCTGAGCTATCACACCGGCCACTACAACAGCAGTCTTATTGGTAACTTGGAGGGCGTAGCATTGACCCTAAGGGCAAAGGAATGGGCAGAGTGATGTAGTAAAATGTGTAGTTAAAATGAATTCCTGGAGCGCAACCAAACCATCTAGATGGAAGAAGATAAATTTTGGAGTTATCAAAGTAGTAAAGGCTTCAGGTAATGTGATTCCATGAAATTATAGATTTCTAAAAGAATAAACTTGGAGAAGAAGCTTGCAGATGACTAACATTAGAACAACCATTAGGAAAAGGAAAAGGAAAAAAAAAGGAAAAGAAGTAGGGGGTAGATAGCTCAGGGGACTAAAGCGACTGCTTAGGCAGATGCAGGAATCGGGGTTCCATCTGTGGCCTGCCATGCTCTCCCTGCCCCCACAGCACGCTATGCACTGAGGCTGAAAACAGGAGGATCACTATGAGTCTGATCTGTATAGTGAGACCCTATAGACCTTGTACTATATACATTAAAAGAAAGAAAGAAGTAGGATCAATTTGATTTTGAAGTAATGATGGGTGAGAATTTTTGAGAAAGCACTCATTAATTATTTTATTACAGGTTGAAAGTACATGTTGGATTGGCAGGTAAGAGTCCTTCTCTTCAAGCCTGGTACCAGGGCACACTCCTGTTATCCCAGCACTCAGGGGCTATGGCAGGAGGTTCGCTGTTACCACTGCAAGTTCAAAGCCAGTCTGACTACATAGCAAGTCCTTGTTCTGGAAAACAAGGTGGGGAGAGGGGAGGGAGAGGTATTATCTATAGCTTGAAACATATTCATTGGAGCAATGAGTGTAGAATCTCACTGGTAATAGGTTAAGAAGGCACTGAGTGTGATCTCTGAATGTGACTTATCATGAGTGAGTGCAGAATAACTAAACATTTTGGACAATAAACATCTTTGAAAGACATATTTATATACTTCATGATTTTATTTTCATGACAGGTTTTTTGTTTTTTTTTTAAATTTTAGGTCAGGGTCTACAGGGTGTACAGGGTCCTGCTAAGTAGATTGGACTCATAGCAGTTCTCCTGTTTTCAGCCTCCCAAGTGCTGGGATTACATGTGGGAGCCGTGAAGCCCAATCTCAATTGGTGTTTCAACATGCTCTGGAGGCAGGGCTGGCATGGCATGCTGGGGATCGAACCCTGACCACTGTATTCTGCCAAAGCAGGTGCTATAGTTCCCTGATTTATATCTGGCTGGCCCTTCATGCCAGTTTTTTTTTTGTCTTTTTGAGACAGGGTCTCACTATGCAGTTCAGGCTGGCCTTAAGGTCACTTTGAGTTCAGGCTGGTCTCGAACTCACAACAATCCTCCTGCCTCAGCCTCCTGAGTGCTGGGATTACAAGCATGCGCCACCATGCCCAGCCCTTCATGCCAGTTTTAATTGTTGTTATTGCCAATGAGCTTGTGGTAAGACTTCACGTGCATAAGAGAAATGTGGCACATGAAATGTGCCACCAAAAAAGCTACGCAGGCTAGGCACTTCTGTCCAAGTCAACTTTTCAATAGATGTACATGTTACTTGAAATCTTTGAGTTAAATATAATTTGCAAATGGGACAGGAGTCACAGATATTAAAAATTTATAGGAATGATAAAACTTTGTAATTCAATATGGTTTAGAAATTCAGGTGTCATGTTCTGAATTTTTAAAGTTAGGAACTTATCTTTGTATTACTATTCTTAGAAATAATTGCAGGAAAATTGGGTAAATGTGTGTGTACAACTGTGTGTATGTTTACCTTTGTGTCCAGAATATATGAGTGACAAGAATGACTGATAGCTATTTTATAATTGGGAAGAAAAATTTTAGCATATGTAATATAGTATTCAACAAAAGGATTAAATGTTTTTAAAACTCACTTTGGAGAAGAGTGTAGAAAAATATTAGGGAAACAACTCTGTGTGAGTTTTGGTGCAGTATTTGTATACAACAGCTTACTTTGGAAATCTGTCTTTTTTTTTTTTTTTTTTTTTGTCTTTTTGAGACAGGGTCTCACTATGCAGTTCAGGCTGGTCTTAAGCTCACTTTGTAGCTCAGGCTGGTCTCGAACTCACAACAATCCTCCTGCCTCAGCCTCCTGAGTGCTGGGATTACAGGCATGCGCCACCACGCCCAGCTTGTCATTTTGTTTAACTTATGTTGTAGCTCCGAGCCTTAGTCCTCTTTACTTGCATAATGTTTATCTGTTGTAAAAGTGTGTATGTCAAAACCCAAAATCTGCCTTGTCACTTCCTTGTTGTAAACTCAGCCTGACTGCTAAGATAGTGTGCTTGACTGAAGCTGTGTAGATTTCTCAGTCTTGAAAAAGTTTGAGAATGAAAAAAAGTGAAGGTATGAATATTTTTCTGAATTTTATTATCTTTTAAAGTTCATTTTAATTTTTCCAATATAATTTTCAAAAAAGTATCAAATGATCATTTTGTTAACAGAAAACTCAAAAAATTGCTTAAGTTTTTTGGCATAGCATCTTCTTGGCTCAGATTAAGTAGTAGATGTCTCACAATTTATGTCTTTTACCAAACTTTAGACATATCTGTCAATTTTAAATTTGGCTTTGTATTTTAGATTCAAATAAAATATTTAATAGGTAACACTAAAATAACCAAATGTGAAAAGCATAACAATATTTTAGTAACCTTTTTACTGTGTTCAGAGGGAGTTGTTTGAACTTGAGATGAAGCTTTAATTGCATGTCTGTTGCCTGTCATATGTTGTTTCAAAAGCAGAATGAACTGTTGACAATTATTCTAAGAACAGAATACAAAGCTAGATTTTGCAATATATTGACCAATAAATGCATACCCTTCATGATAGCTAAATATGTAAAATTCTTTGTTTTGATACAGATTACTATTTATATTTTTAATATAGTATTGCTTCAAAATTAAATCCCTTTTTTATGTTAATTTATAAATGTATTAGTTGAGTCAGTCATTGTTTGAAACTGTTCTTATTGAGAATGGGAGTGCAGTTTCATTGACATTGTGTAGTTCAGTGTAGTACAGTGTTGCCTAGCATGTGTGAGATCCTAGCCCCAGTGTGAAAGAAAAGAAATTATATATGAGCATGGTGGTCCATTCCTGTAATCCCAGCAGTCTGGGAGCTGAGGCAGGAGGATTGCAAGTTGCAGCCCATCCTGAGCCAATTAATGGCCTAGTGAGACCCTGTCTCAAAATAAAACAAAAGGTTAGGGATATAGCTCAGGAGAAAGGTCCTAGGTTCAGTCCCTCGTAGTATACATACAGCTGAGAAAAAAGGAAGGAAAGAGAAAGAGCACTGATAAACAGATAAGGGTAACTTCTTTTTTATCTTATCTGTATCTTACTTGTTTATTACCGTGCTTTTCTTTTTTTTTTTTTTTTTGAGACAGGGCCTGGGTCTCCTGTGTCATGCAGGCTAGCTTTCAGTGGGACTATGTAATTCTGGCTGACCTGAAACTCACATGGATCCTCCTGCCTTAACCTCCTGAGTGCTGGGATTATAGATGTGCAACACCACACTCAGCTCATTGAGCTTTTTCTTCTTAGAAGAACTGTTTGGCTGACTGACTTGACATCTCTTCTCTGTGCTGCACTGTGCTCCTCTGTGCTCCTCTGCTCTTCTGCTCTCGCTTCTCTTTCTGACACAAGGTCTCACTCACTTAGTAGGTCAGACTAGCCTTGAACTCATTATGTAGCTCAGACTGGCCTAGAATTCCTACCAAGTGCTTAGATTACAGGTATGTGCCACCACATCTAGTTTAAACATTATTAACATGCAATTTCTTTTAGCCATGTGAATTTAAAAAAAAAAAAAATTTTAAAGAGAGAAAAACACCCTCAAATTTCAAAACAAGATAGTAGGAGAGTAACTAATAAATAATTTGTATAGGCTTCCTGTAAATTTGTTATTTTGAGGCAAATATTTTTTTCTGAAATTATTTTTTTATTTTATCTTTTTGTCTTTTTGAGACAGGGTCTCACTATGCAGTTCAGGCTGGCCTTAAGCTCACTTTGTAGCTCAGGCTGGTCTTGAACTCCCAACAATTCTCCTGCCTCAGCCTCCCAAGTGCTGGGATTATAGGCATGCGCCACCACGCCTGGCATATTTTATTTTTATTTATTTATTTATTTTTAATTTAATTTTTTTTTTTTTTGGAACTGGGAATTGAACTCAGGCCCTTGCACTTGCCAGGGAAGCACTTACTCCACTGAGCTATCTTCCCAGCCCTAGTTTTTTTTTTGAGACGGGCTTGGGGGGTGTCACTGGACTTCAGGCTGGCCCTGAGCTCACTTTGTAATGAACTTGCAACTGTCCTCCTGCCTCAGCCTACTGGGTCCTGGGTTTACAGCTGTGTACCACCATGCCTGGCCTTGTTTATTAACAAGTCCCACATACTTCATTCATCCTATAAATTTAATGTCGCCGGGCGTGGTGGCGCATGCCTATAATCCCAGCACTCGGGAGGCTGAGGCAGGAGGATTGTTGTGAGTTCGAGACCACCCTGAGCTACAAAGTGAGCTCGAGGCCAGCCTGAACTGCATAGTGAGACCCTGTCTCAAAAAAAAAAAAAAAAAAAAAAAAAAAAAAAAAAATAAAATAAATTTAATGTCGAAAAGAAGCATTTTCATATGACCCAAAGTATTCTGGGTAAGGTTCAGTTTTGCCCTTGATTACACATTTGGTGAAATCTGTCCCAGTTGTCTCCAGTGTTAGAAATTTAGATCATATATGCATCTTCTTTGTTGTTTTGTAAGTTAATCCTTCACTTACTTACATTATATTTTATAGTCATCAGGAAACCTTTTACATGAGTCATTCAGTGATTTAGTTTGGTGGCTTTTGTTATTGCTGTTTTGTTGTTTTCTCCCTACTACTCCCTTAATGTTTGTTTTGTTTTGATAATGTTTGGGATCTAACCTAGGACCACCAGGGTCAGGGAGATGGCTCAGTGGAATAAGCGTTTCCTTGGCAGGCATCCCTGGTTCTGCCAAAAAAAAAAAAAAAAAAAAAAAAAAAAGAAGTAACCTAGGACCGCCAGTAGACTAATGCCTGCACATGCTGCATTATTGAGCTACACCTGCAACCTCTTCATTGTGCATTTAATGAAACAAATTAACAAATCTGTTTACAATGAGGCTGTACTTTCCTGGGTCTTAATTTCCTCATAATTTTAATATTTCTCCATGGTCTTCATGTTCTGTAGTTACCACAAAGTCTTTGTCTTTATCTTTTGTTTTTTTATTCACCCTTCCCCATTCTCTTTCAAAATTCTCATAGGTATGGTCTTTTAAGTTATCCACTTTTGAATACTTGATTTCAAAATTGATGTCATTGTCATGTATTCCTTAGCCATTTTTACTTTTATTTTTATGTATTTTTATGTATTTAGTACAGGGTCTATAGGATCTCACTACACAGTTGGAACTCATGGTGATCCTTCTGTTTTCAGCCTCCCAAGCACTGGGATTACAGGCGCACACCACCATGCCCATTCATAGTTGCTATCTCAGCGGGACTGGGGATGGAGCCCTGGTCCCAGTGCCTGCCTAAATAGGCACTTTAGTCTGCTGAGCTATCTGACCAGCTGTATTTTTAATTTTTTAATGTGTATGCTATAGAGTTTTTAGTATATTTTCAAAATTGTATAGTTATTAGCACTTTGTAATTCCATTTTCATAACTCCAAAAAGAAATGCTGGATCCACTAGCAGTCACTATCCATTTTCCCTTCCCCCCAGCTTCTGGGAACCACTAATTACTTTCTGTTTCTGTAGATTTGCTTACCCGGACATTTTATACAAAAGCATTCGTATAATCTGTGGTCTTTTATGTCTACCTTCTTTCATTTAGCACAGTATTTTCAAGGTTTCTCCGATCTGTAGCTTATAGAGGTACTTCATTCCTTTTACTGCCATTAATATTTCATTGTAGAAATATACCAGATTTTGTTTTTTATTCATCAGTTTAAGGGTATTTGGGATCTAATTTCTACTTTTTTTTTTTTTTTTGGTGGAACCAGAGATTAATTTCTACTTTTGCTCTGTAAATAATGCCACTATGAACAATTGTATAGAAGTATTTGTGTGAAGTTCTTTTGGGCATATACCTAAAAGTAGAATTGCTAGATCATACAGTAAGTCCATATTTATCATTTTGAGAAACTGCCCATTTTTCAAAGTAATAGTACCATTTTATACTCTTATCAATATAAGAAATACATCAGTTTCTTTACTTCCTAATTAATACTTTCTGTCAATCTTGTTTATTGTAACCATCTTGTGAATATGATTTTGATGTGCATTTCCCTAATGCTAATAATATTGAACATCTTCTCATGTCCTTATTGGTCATTTGTTTTCTTGTTTTGGCATAAATATTCTTAACAATTTTTAAAAATTTTATCCTACAGTTCCTGAAGCTGGCATATGATCTGTAATTATTTTCTCTCATTCTGTAGGGTGTCTTTTTTTTTTTTATTCTTTTCTTGTGGTTCTAAGGATTAAGCCCAGGGCCTTTGCATTGAGCTACATTCCCAGCCCTTTTTCAGTTTGTTATTTTGAGACAGGGTTTCACCAAGTCACTAAGTTGCCCAGGCAAGGCTCTAACTATGATGCTGCATCAGCCTCTTGGAAGAGTACTGGAATTCCAGGTCTATACCACCATGCTTGGCTTCTGTGAACATCTTTTTTTGTTTTGTTTTTTGTGGCAAAATATATCATGTAATATTTACTTTTTGCACTGTTTCAAGTATACAATGAAGTGGCATTTAGTACATTCACAGTATTGTGTAACCATCACCTCCATTCAAAAACTTTCATCATCCCAAACAGAATTGTGCCCTTAAACAATTCTCTCTTCTTCCTTCTTCAAGTAATTTCTAGTCTACTTTCTGTCTCACTGACTCTACCTATTCTGGGGACATAATGTAAATGGAATCATACTGTATTTGTCTTGATGGCATCTTTTAAAACATAAGTATGTGTATTTTAGTATAGGATCTGCAGGGTCTCACTATACAGATCGGAGTCATAGTGATCCTCCTATTTTCAGCCTCCAAATGCTGGGTTTACATTGTGTACCACCATGCCCAGCCTCAATCACTGTCTCAGTGCACCCCGGGAGCAAGGTTGGCACGGCAGGCTGGGAATCGAACCCCAGCCCCTGTGTCTGCCCAGCTGAGCTATCTGGCCGGCCCTATTTTAGTACATTTGATTTTACCTTTATAAGCTGTTTCCTTGTATACATAATATAGCTGTGTGATAGCCTTTAGAGTATAAATTACCAGAACAACGTTGCCAAGAAACATAAGGAAGAGTTTACCACAGTTAAGGGATATAATTTGTTACTTTGATATTAGAGGATAATCTCTGCTAATTGTAGTAATTTTTGCTCATAAAAAATAACGAGCTAACCCTAATCACAAGGGATGCATGTTGTCTTTTGCTGAATTAGATACAGGGGGTAGATCAGTCTGTGACTGACTGACAGAAGGGAGAGCTCTTACTTGCCTTAAGGAGTGAATTTTAGAATGAATTGTTTGCACAAGCATACAGAAGATGTGATAGAATTCTGCTCTAAACGTCAAATACTTTATTCTGTTTTCCTAAAGATTCATAAATGCTCATAAATTCTGTATATATCTTGTACATACTGCTAGCTGGTTCCTATTAATTATGTGGTATTTATAATTCTCTACATTTTTTTTTTTTTTTTTTTTTTTGTGGATCCAGGGATCAAACTCAGGCCATTGTGCTTGCCAGGGAAGTGCTTATTCCACTGAGCCATCTCCCTGGCCCCCATGTTATTTATTTCTGAATGTCAGAATTTGTCAGCTTTTCCTTTATAGACTTAAACTTTTCGTGTTTGTTGGCTCTTCTCCATTAAATATTTCCGTATCTTAATAGATAAGACACTGATGGCATGTTTGCTTCTGCGGCTTCAGCTTGGAAAACTCTGCAGCATTGGGAAGATGGACTTTTCACTGTGCTGACATACTTTGGAACCCATTACTCTTTTTTCTCCAATTTTTTAAACTTATGTTTTACAATATAGCTTAAAGATACTTGGACTTTTTTTTTGGTTTTGGAGTTTATTCCTCTTAAGAAAAGTTAGAAACATAAAGCTTCTTTTGCTTGCTTGATTGATTGATACTGAGAATGAAATCAACACTGTAGTCCTGAGCTGTGTTCCTACTCTAGTAACAAAGTGTCTTAAAGTTGAGTGTGGATGTTCCACTGAAGATATAATAAGTTAACAGTCTCTCTTTAATGATCTACTTTTTAAAAAACTTATTTATTTGTATTTTAACTTGAAGAGTGAAAAATAGAAGTAAAAAAAAAAAAGAGAAAAAAATGACACAAACAAGGTAACATACAACGATACATATGTTAGAAATTTTCAGATCAGTAGTCCACAATAGAAGCGGGTTAACCACAGAAGCTGTTGACTTGAGCCATTCACAGCTCATTATATTAACATGACTTTACTTTATATACCTCCATTTTTATACTTTTTTGCTGGATGGTTAAGACCAAGTTAAAGCAAGACCTATATAACAAAAAATGTAATTTCTGTATCAGATAAATCAGTCAGGTGTAACCTCAAGGTTTATCCTATAACCCTGTACCGCACTTTGTAGATCCTTTGTCAGTGTCAGCCTTGTGGATGAGTCACGGCCATTGCTTGACCAATTTGCTGTCTGTGGAAGCCTGAGAGAATGTTTTCTCTCCATGTGACTTTCCTTAGATGACACTCTACATCATTGATCACTTTCCTCTGTGGCCCCATAATCTCCTTGATCAGAAAATTTGGGGCACCACTGAGTTACATGATGTTACATCACAAATTCTCCTATGTCCTGAGTCCTCACTAACCTTGAAAGGCTAGGGCCAAAGTGTTGGCTGACCTTGCAGCCTTTCTTTTTCTCTAATTTTTAATCTGCAAACTTAGGTTGTTAACCCTCCAGAAGAGAAGTTTATTATTATCCTGCAACATATACAGTTCAATTTACCCACACTATTAATCTAAATATCAGACATCTTTAATGATCTACTTAAACTGGATCCAACAAACTTCAAAATGCAGACACGACAGTCTAATTCTTCCATAGGCAGTCTTGGATCAGCTGTAACAAACTGGGGCCACATTCTCAATTTCTTGTTTTAATATCGATTTCCTTTGATTCTGGGTTTGTTTGGTTTTGGGACAGGGTCTTGCTTTACAGTTCTGGCTGGCCTTGAATTACTATGTGGCCCAGGCTGGCCTCAAACTCACAGCCATTCTTCTGCCTTAGCCTTCCAAGTGCTGGGATTACAGGTGTATGTTCTCATGCCTGGCTGCGTTTGATTCTTTTTTTTTTGTCTTTTTATTGAGACAGGGTCTCAGTATGCAGTTCAGGCTGTCCTTAAGCTCACTTTGTAGCTCAGGCTGGTCTTGAACTCACAACAATCCTCCTGCCTCAGCCTCCCAAGTGCTGGGATTACAGGCATGCGCCACCACGCCCGGCTGCATTTGATTCTTAAACACTGGCAAAATTGCTTTTCACCATTCTATCTTTGATAAACAAATTTTCACCATTGTTCTTGCAATATTTCTTGTGTATAACTGCCTTCAAAATCAGTTATACTTGTTTTTTTTTTTCTGCAGAACCTGGAATTGAACTCAAGCCCTTGCGCTTGCCAGGGAAGCGCTTATTCCACTGAGCTATCTCCCTGGCTATACTTGTTTTTAATACTGCACAGTCTGCATCTCTAAGTGTGGTTCTCCATTCTTAGATCACTAATAGGCAAATTTTATAGTGATTTTATTTTTTGTAGTTGAAAATATGAGATAATTCCACAAAGCTGCCACATTGTAGACTTCAGATACAAAATCAAGTCAGGAGGTGGCATGAGGGAATGTATTGTAATCTTACCTACTCAGGAAGCCAAAGCAGGAGAATTGTAAGTTCTAAGCCAGCCTGAGCCACTTAATGAGACCTTGTCTCAAAATAAAGGTAGATAAATAAATAATAATAAATAATCTGGGATAGTATCACGGGGTGGAGTACTAGCCCCGAATGCACATGCCCTGGTTTTAGTCCCTAGCACCACAGTCAATCGATGAATTGGTCAATCAAATAAAGTCAGTGAGACCTCATCTTTTCCTTTGTACTTGCAGATCAGATCAATAACAGCTTGTAGGGAACCTGAACTCTGACATTTCTGTTGCCCCTATTGAAGTTCTTGGGTTGGGAGCCAGGGAGATGGCTCAGTAGATTAAGTGCTTCCCTGGCAAGTCAAGGGCCTGAGTTCAATCCCTGGTTCTGCCAAAAAAAAAAAAAAGTTCTTGGGTTAATGTGCCTTGGTTCTGCTTTTCCTTTAGCACAACCTTTTCTTTATTCTGTAAGCTCTGCAAGAATTTCTGGGACAGAAAAATCTGTAAGTAGAGCTAAAGCCATGAACCTATTAGGCTATGTTGAGATATATCATGGGATTTATTCTATCTTTAAGACCCCCATAGCAGTTTTCTTGACATCACACAAGATAAAGAATCTAAATTGTTCTCTTTATACAGCTGATTTGCTTTTAATATCATTTATTAGCAGTGTATCTTCTCATAGTACTTGAGTCTACCTTTCCTGGTGAGAGCATTTTTATAACAAGTAAAAGGTTTTTTTTTTTCCTTTTTGAGACAGGATCTTGTTACGCAGTTCAGGCTAGCCTTGAGTTTACCTTGTCACCCGGACTGGTCTCAAACTCACAACAGTCCTGTCTTCACCTCCTGAATGGTGGACTTACAAAAAGGCATGTTTATTAATTTCAGATCTGAACCATGTGAATAGTGATGGTCTGCTTCTGGGTAAGACTGTCACACAGGGTACAGTTGCCTAAGCATCTCATCCTCCTCTCTGGAACAGGGAGGGTTAGATGGTAATGTACTGGGATCTAGGTCTATCCATGGACAGTGAAGGTCACATAATATTCACAGATGAGCTGTAGCATTTATGTAATTTTTTAGTCTGAATTCTCACAAGTGGATCAAAGGGCAGGTTTTTAAAGACCCCTTCGCATTTCTTGCCAAACTGCTTTCCAGATAGGTCATACCAATTGAACGATTTACACTCTGACTGCAACCAGTTTGTGAAATTTCTCTTGTAATGTTTGGAAGTGCTGAATATATATTCAAAGTGTTTTTTGTTTTTTATCACTCATAGATTGAATCTATTAAATTTGTGAAGTTTATATATTTGAAATGTATGTGAATACATTTAATCTTTTCTGTTGTTTTTTTTTTTAGGGAAAGGTGTACAGGGTATTCAGGGTCTCAGTAGATTGGACTCCTAGTGATCCGCCTGTTTACAGCCTTCCAAGAGCTGGGATTACAGGCTTGTGCCACCACACCCAATCTCAATTACCACTCACCTTGCCCTATGGGCCGGCTGGCACAACAGGCCCAAGAATCAAATCCCCAGCCCCTGTGGCTGCTTGCAGGTGCTTTAATTCTCTGAGCTATTTGGCCAGCCCATGATTGGCTTTTAAAAGAAGTTTTTCTAGCACTGAGGAGGCTAAGCAGGAGGATCACTGCAAATTTGAGGCCAATGTGGGATACATAGTAGAATATATAGGTACAAGTCTAGCCTGGACCACATAGTGAGACCTTGTCTCAAAACAATAAATAAGATATTTTCAATGAGCTATAATTTACATTCCATAAAAACTACCTATTATAAATGTGAATTGAGTACTTGGAAGTCAATTATTTTTAGTAATTCATAGGAAGATGGATTAAACCTAGAGCCTCATGCATGTCAAACACATGCTGTCCCAGTAACATATTCCTCAGTCCTTATTTCCAGTAATCCTGTACACTTTTGCAACCATCATTGTAATTTAATTGTAAAACATTTCTACTACCTGAAAAAATTCCTTTGTGCTCATTTGCAGTCAGTCCTAGGTGCCTGTATCATTCTCTGTTTACTAGAGAAACACATAACACAAGATATGCCAGCATCCACAAGATTGGTCTATAGTGGCCATGCACAGAGTTGGATGAAAAAGCGTGCAAAGCACCTGTCTGCATGCTGGAAACTGAAAGATTCGAAGATCTGGAGCTCACTGCAGTGTCCTTTGTGAGTCCATATTAGGGTAGGGAGATTATGTCAGGATGAAGGTAAAAACCAGAGCTGCCCCAAAGAAACAAAAGCATATCTGTCCTTCATTTTCCCTTTGAACCATCCAGGCAGCCAGTCTAGTTGAGCTTCTTTTTAAGTTAACATAAACCACTATTATAGTGCCAAATGCAGCCTTAGGCAGCCACTATTCTGCTTTCTGTCTATAAAAATTTCAAATAAATGATATTATACAGTATGTAATTTTTTGTGTTTGGTTGCTTTCCAGTTTGCTTTTGAGATTTCATCCATGTTGTAGAAGTACTAACAGCTCACTGGTTCTTATCACTGATATATTTTACTTATTCAATAGTTAATGGGTTTTTTTTTTGGATTGTTTCCAATTTTGGATTATTATGAACAATGCGACTATGGACATTTTTTGTACAACTCTTATGTCTCTGGATAAATACCTAGGACTGGAATTGCTTGGAATTCATGTTTTATATCATTACTGAAGCACAAAATTTTCTTTTAGAAAAATAAATGCTAGGACACTTATTTGAGGACAAATACACAACTGAATGATAAAAAATAAAGTGGAATGATTGGAGTAGGCAAATGATAAGTTCCAAAATATTCAGTATAATAACTTAATGGGAACCAATTTGAAATTCATTGGTAAATGAGTAGCTTCTAGAGCCTAAAACCATGTAAAGCAAAAAACAACAACAAAAACAACCCAAGGTCCAGCCAGATAGCTCAGCAGATTTAAGTTCCTGCTTAGGCAGAGGGCAGCTGCCAGGGCTAGATCCGCAGTGTGCCATGCCACCCCCGCTCCCGGGGCATGCTGAGACAGCAGTGGAGACTGGGCATGGTGACACATGCCTGTAATCCCAACACTTGGGAGGCTGAAAACAGGAGAGTCACTACAAGTCTGATATGTGTAGTGAGACCCTTTAGATCCTGTACTAAATGCATCTTTTAAAAAGTAACCCAAAGCAGTGCCTAAGTGCTAAAAACTCTGTTCCATGGAAACTGACAAGGTAGTAGGTTTGTCTTTAAATAAAAGACAGCCTTTTTAGTAACCACAGAAATATTTTACTAATTGATTGTTATATTAACAAAATAAATATGTTTGATTTTGTAATGTCTACAAAAGTTGCATTATGTGTGCTGAATTTGATTTTGAGATAACTTTCATTTTAGTTTTCTTGTGTGTAATAAAAACAAATATCTTTAACATGAAATTCTCTTTCTGATATAAAAGATAGTCATAAAAATTATTGGGTATTAAAGATACATTTAAGAGTGGGAGATGCAACTCAGTACAGTTGGGGTTTAGGTAGGTTTTTGGGTTTTTTTTGTCTATTTATTTATTTATTTGTCTTTTTTTTTGAGGCAGGGTCTCACTATTCAGTTCATAGTTCATGCTCACTTTGTAGCACAGGCTGGTTTCGAGCTTGCAGTGCTCCTCCTACCTCAGCCTCCCATATGCCTGGCTCTTAGTGGTACAGTTGTTGCCCAACCTGAGTGAAGCCTTGAATTCTATCCCCAGCATGGCTGAAAAATAAAAATTAAATTAGCCGGGCATGGTGGCGCATGCCTGTAATCCCAGCACTTGGGAGGCGGAGGCAGGAGGATTGTTGTGAGTTCGAGACCAGCCTGAGCTACAAAGTGAGCTTAAGGCCAGCCTGAACTGCATAGTGAGACCCTGTCTCAAAAAGACAAAAAAATAAAAAATAAATAAATAAAAATTAAAATTAAAATTAAAAAAAAGGTAGTGATGTGGTATGGAGTGGGCTGTGAGGATGTGCGTGCTGTTGCTTTTTTCCTTCTGTACGCCCATCTTCACCATAGTGGTAGCCAGCTCTACTATTTAGTTATCAACATGCAGCCCTTTGTCTGTGCCTAAGACCTACAGATCATCGAAATGACCAGCCAGGAAATGGTCTCTCAGATCAAGGCTCATGTGGTGACACTGGAGTGCACCACACTGGAAGATCAAGTCATGCTCCTGGCAGGCCAACTGTTGGGGTATGAAGCCACCTTAGGCCAGTGGAGTGGAAACCTTGGCCTCACTGGAAGTAGTAGGTAAACTCCACAGTTCCCTAGCTCGGGCTGGAAACGTGAGAGGTCAGACTCCCAAGGTGGCCAAACAGGCGAAGAAGACAGGCCAGGCCAAGTACAGTATAACTGGTGCTTTGTCAACATCGTGCCCACATTTGGCAAGATAAAAGGTCCCAATGCCAACTCTTAAATCCTCTGTAGCCTTGGCTTTCTCTTATAAAGTTACTTTGCCCAAGCCAAAAAAAAGGAAAGAGGGAAGGAATAAAAGATAAATATTCGTAAAGTAAGTAAAAGACACCCTTTTTAGTAACCATAGAAATATTTTACTAATTGATTGTTATATTAACAAAATAAAAATGTTTGATTGATTTTGTAATGTCTACAAAAGTTGCATTATGTGTGCTGAATTTGATTTTGAGGTAACTTTCATTTTAGTTTTCTTGTGTATAATAAAAATGTTCCAGTAGTAAATTAGTAAGGGCACTAATAAACCAAAAGCTACAAATTTTCCTGTGTTGGAAATCAAGTCTAGTCATGCCTTCCTCTCTGTTTCTCTTTGACTCACCTGAACTCTAGAGGCACTAACCCAACATGACTTTCTTTCTGGCCAGAGAACTATGTGTTTATTCTGATGGGGCCCTGAATCATGATTTTCTAGCTCTGGCTAAATCCCAAATGCAGTGATTCACACCTTGGGAAGTTTCCCTTACCCTACTCCAGGAAAATGCTTTTAAACTTCCCTATCTCTAATATTCTGTCATGTCTTTTCTACTCTACAGATTTTGTTTTAGGTGCTCATCTGAAAATATGTTCCCTGTTGATGTTTTTTTTTTTTAGAAAGATTCTTATGGTGTTCTTTTGTATGGGTAAGCCAAACATTTGTGAGTCGCTCTTAATTTGTTTAGTACAGCATAGTCGTCCAAGAGTAAGTGATTTTTAGTTTGACAAATTCTCTACCAGTAAGTGGTAAAGGAACTAAAAGAAATAGAAGTTGATACTTGTTCTTTTTATTTCCTTTTATCTTTTTTTAACATTAAAGATTCCATTTCTGATAAGTCATTTTGACAATATTTTTGCCTAATTGCTGACATTATAGGATTCTATATTATCTATACTTAAATATATTTTCTTGTTACATAGGACTATGTGATTTTAAATTGCTAGTTGAGTTAACAGGAAGATACGAAGATATAAGTGAAAGACTGGGCGTGGTGGCACACACGCCTGTAATCCTAGCTCTTGGGAGGCTGTAAACAGGCAAATCACTACAAGTCCAATCTTGTAGTGAGACCTTCAATGAACACCATGTAGACTTCCCTAAAATACAAAAAAAAGGTACTATTGAGGCAGAACAACACCCCCAGTTTATGCCATGAATTCATAGGGAATAGGTTCAAACAACTCAGATTCCTTCCCATTGGTCCTCACAAAGTATGCTTCTCTGGGAGGGGCAAGCTGGTGCTTCAGTTGAACTGGTTCAGTTGAACCAGGTTCCTTTCTCTTTAGCTTCCTTCTTTTTCTGATCATTTTCCTCGACATGTTTCAGGAAGCTGTCACGACTTTTTGAGTGTTTAATATGCTCAATATGCACATTAATCCTCTTAGCAAGTATCTTGCCCTTCACTTCTTTACAACAATGCCAGCAGCATGCTGGGTAACATTGTAGACTCTTCTCGTTTTGCCATGGTAACATTTGTGAGGCATTCCTTTTGCACAGTACATATTCCCTTGTTGTCTACAATATCACCCTTTTTGTAGATTCACATGTGTGTGGCCCAACAACCCCATTTTCTAAAAGGCCTGGAAAACATACACTGGGTTCCCCTCCTTGTGCTCTTTGTGTTAGTCATTTTGGCAAATGAATGGAAGATGGTGGTTCCAGCCGAAAGGAACTGTAGTATATTTTGATTCATAAAGTTTTAAATTTTCATGAATTCTGCTTTATCTTTCTGTTGCTTTTCATATCATAGTCAAAAAATTACTGCCAAAAAATCCAGTGTTAAATTTTTTTGGTTTTTTTTTGTAAGATTTTTATACTTTTAGACCTTGGATCCATTCTGATTTAATTTTTATATGTAACCTTTTTTTTTTTTTTTGTATTTTTGAGACAGGGTCTCACTATGCAGTTCAGGATGGCCTTAAGCTCACTTTGTAGCTCAGGCTGGTCTCAAACTTGCAACAATCCTCCTTCCTCATCCTCCCGAGTGCTGGGATTACAGGAATGCGCCATCACGCCCGGCTTTCATAGTGGCTTTTAAGAGTTTGGATTCCCACCAACAATGTAGGAGGATTCCCTTTTTTCTACAGACTTAGCACCATTTGTTATTGTTTGATATCTTGGTGATAGTCATTCTTTCTGGAATAAGATAGAATCTTAGGTTTGTCTTCTTTTGCATTTCTGTAATGGCCAGACATCCTCAACATTTTTTCATGTATTTATTGACCATTTGTTGTTCTTGTAAGTTTTGATTCATTTCAGTTACTCATTTTTTGATTGGGTCTTTTATTTAATGGAGGCCTAAGTTTTGAGTTCTTCATATATTCTAGATCTCAGTCCTCTGTCTGAGGAATAAGCTGGCAATACTGTTTTTTCCCATTCTGTAGGTTATCTTTTTATTCTGCTGGTTGTTTCCTTTGCTACGCAGAAGCTTTTTAATTTAATATGATCCATTTGTTTATTCTTGATATTTCTTGTGCAATTCAGAAAGTCTTTGCCCATGCTTGTCTTTAAAAGTTTTGCCTTTTTTTTTTTTTTAATCTTCTAACAGATTGTTGTTGTTTTTTTGGTGGAACTGGGGATTGAACTCAGGCCCTTGCGCTTGCCAGGTATTCCTACAGTTCTTGTAGAGTTTATTTTTATGGTACCGAGGATTGAACTTAGGACCTGACTCTTGCTAGGCAGGTGCTTATTTTACTGAGCTATCTCCCCGGCCTGTCTTGGAGAATTTAGTAATGAATCCATTAGAACTTGGGCTTTTCTTAGTTCTCAGCATGGGCCCAAAATTTTGGCAGGTTTAGTAGCAGTACCTCT
>PVKA01021286.1:0-38919 GCA_004027165.1 Ctenomys sociabilis | reverse complement strand
CGATAAGGAATGAAAAGGGTGAAATCACCACAGACCCACTGGAAATTCAGAAGATTATTAATAGTTACTTCGAGAATCTTTACGCTCACAGAATAGAAGACACAGAAGAAATGGACAGATTCCTCGAAATGTACAAATTACCAAAACTGAATCAAGAAGATATTACAACTCTCAATAAGCCGATAACAGCCAACGAAATTCGAAACGTAATAAAAAGCCTACCGACAAAGAAAAGTCCAGGGCCTGATGGATTCACAGCTGAATTCTACAAGAAATTTATAGAAGATATAATCCCCACACTCCACAAACTCTTCCACGAAGTTGAAAAGGAAAAAGTCCTCCCAAAATCATTTCTGATTTTTAATATAGCAATCAGTGTTGCATTTTTCTTTTTGTGCTGTAAACTTGATTTGCTTTCTTCAAAAAGCAGTAATCGGATTGGTATTTGCAATTACATACTGTGTAAAATGCTTTCTATTAAAATATGTCATCTAGTCTCATAAACAGAAACCTGTAAAAAAATATATAATTGCCTGTTGTAAAAGACAAAACAAGCTCAGAGAGGTTAAAGTGACTTGTGCAGTAAAAAGCCCAAGTATCCAGTGTAGGTCTTTTGATTGTAGCCATCATAGTTTACCACTGTTTCACAGCTAAATTAACCTTCAAGAAGAGGGGACCGAGACTCAAAGCTTTTCTCATAGCCAACAGTAGACTGACTTGCAGGGCTTGTCATCAACTGAAATAGTTGGCTTTAACAAACTTAAAGTTTAATATTTTTATTATCCAAAAAATGTATACTATTACACTACTACTAAGGAACAAACTTAAGTCACTTACAGAATTTTCTCATTGTTAGAATCTTGTATTATCAGCTTACTTAGGGAAAGGAATTGATTCTTGGGAAAGTTACATGTCTTATAGGCCTTTTTTTAATCTGATCTTTTTCCATGAAATTTTAAATGTTTTAAGTATTTTATTTTATTTTTTTAGGGAAGGGTCTACAGGGTGTTCAGGGTCTGTCTCATTACTATATCAGAATTATAGTGATCTGCCTGTTTATAGCCTCCCAAGAGCTGTGATTATAGGCCAGCACCACCTTGCCCAGTCTCAGTTGCCCTCTCAGAATGCCCCAGGGGCAAGACCAGCATGGCAGGCCCTGGGATTGAATCCCCAGCCCCTGCACCTGCTTGCAGGCACTTTAATTTGCTGAGCTATTTGGCCAGCCCTTTGTTTTAAGTATTTCAACTATTATATAACTTTCATTAATGAATGAATGGGCGGGTTTGCATTTTATGCAGCTTGATATAATAGGAAAGGAAAACTTGAGCAACTGTGTCATTTCTAGCTTTGTCAGTGTCCTGTAAGTTTTTAAGTGTATTTATTTTATTTTAGTTTTTATTTGAATTGGCCGTAAGCAGAATAAATTCAAGTCAAAAGTACAATCAGGACTTTAAATCATATTTTAAAATGTTCCAAATTAACATTAAGGATTTTTCAGTCCTTGTAATTTTCAAATATGCAAAGGAAACAGTTTAAGTCAGTTTATGGTATAAATTGACTTACTATAAATAGTAAGCCAGTCTAATATGGTAAAAGGGATTAAAACTAAATTTTTTATGGTCTTACACACAGTATTAATTAATTTTAATAATAGAATTAATTTTAAGTAATTGAACAGTAGAATCGATTGTATACTTACGTGATTGTTTAACAAAGTAAAACTTCTTAGTTTTGGAAAGCTTTGCTTTTTTTCAGTTTCAGTTATTTGTGTTGCATGTGTTTTTTTTATTGCAGGTTTTGGATATTTTAGGTAAGAAATTTCCTGTTACTGAGAATTCAAAAGGCTACAAGTTGCTGCCACCTTATCTTAGAGTTATTCAAGGAGATGGAGTAGATATTAATACTTTGCAAGAGGTATGTGGTTTACTACATTAATTAAGCACTTTTTATTCATTTAATAAACAGTACACTGTGGTGGTACTTTTAGAAGTAATGTTGCAGGTGTGGTGGTGCATGCCTGTTATCCCAGCATTCAGGAGGCTGAGGCAGAAGGATCACTGTGAATTCCAGGCCATCCTGGGCTACAAACTTGAATTCCAGGCCAGCCTAGACTGCATAGTAAAACCCTGTCCCAAAAAGATGTGACAGTTTTAGCCAAAGTGCTCTTGTTCTTCATTGAATACCTTGGATAATGAACCTAAAGTTGTTTCATTAAGGACCATGTCAGTCAAGAAATATTCCCATGATATAAAACAAAAACTTATGACTGCTAACATAGATCCAAATTAAAATTTCATTCTATTAATGGGTGCTTTTTCAGAAATTATTAAGATGGTTTGTCATGTTTTCTAAATTAAATATTGACTATTATCGGTAATATTGTTAAATTTAGCCAGATAGCATATTATGCCATCTTAACTTTTGCCTCTTTTGTCTAGAAATAAGCTTTTTTAAGAGTTATAGTTTCATTTTAACCTAATATTTTGAACAGTACATAAAATTAAGAATATCACAAACATGTGGATGCTATGCTATATTTTGATGTATCCCAGTCCACATGATAAAAAGCTGTATAATACAAGCCATTAGAGCATTTTCTATTTGAAAGAGATTAGTGTGGTTAAATGAGTACCCAAATTATAAATTTTCCAAAAGTTGATTTGAAAGTGAGAGCTGTGATGTATCACAAACTATTTCTGGAATGGACCTCTGTTGCAATAATAGAAACGAGAGTTCTTCTACCAAGTCTCCCAGACTACCTTAGCTTCTCTAGGTTGAGTATTGGGACATTAGGAGCTTTCATATGACAAAGAAAAAAATGGAAGACTATAATGAAGAGGTAGAGACCCTTTTTGCTTTTCAGTTGCTTTTCTTTCTCTCCCCCCTACCCCTGTACTGGGGCCTTTACATTGAGCTATATCCCTGGCCCTTTTTATTTTTATTTTGAGACAGAGTCTCACTAAGTTGCCTGGCCTAGGCCAGAATTTGTAATTCTCTTCACCTTGGCCCTTCAAAGTGCTAGGATTACAGACAGGCACTATCATCTATGCCCTACAAAGATGGAAGAATCTTAAGTAAAGAAATCTCAGCTAGCACATTTGATTCCTGTTGCCCTCTTCACTCAGCTAAACAGACAGGGCTTGCCTTGGCACCATGAAGAACCATTGCCCATACCCAATTTGAAACACCCTGGCAGGGGCTCATACATCCTTCCCCTCCCAGAGGAACAGGCAGAGTTCTGTGCCCATCAGAGTTCTGTGCCTACCTCCTTGGGTTAGCACTCAAGTGTGTGAACCTCTAAAATCAGAGATCTTTGGCTTTCCCTTCTCTTCTTTCTCCCCCTACCCCTTGCTTTTAAAGTAAAGTTTGAGAATTCATGTACATTTTTAATGTTAGAAATCAGCTTAAAAAAAACTTTGACTTTTTATACTTTTAAACACATAAACAGCTCACACTGATCCTCCTGTCTTAGCCTCCCCAGCATTGGGATTACAGACATGCATCACCACGTCCAGTTTTGGTGGCTGACATGGCATATGGTACTGGGAATTGAACTCGGGACCTTGCATTTGCCAGGCAGATGCTTAGACATCTGAGCTATCTTCCTAACCACAATATGTATTTTTAGAAGCAGAATTCACCTAGCAGTTTTGCTTTGTACATTTGCTAAATTAGATACTTTGATTTTGACAAACTGAAAAAATCTGATTTATTTGATGCAACTATGCTCTCACTTTGACTCTGTGAGCCTCACTCTTAGACTTTGTTATTCAGTCTCCCTGGTGATACCCCTCCAGGTATACAGTGGAACCCCATTCTCCATTTCTGTGTTCTGTTGTATAGCAAAGTAAATCTGTTCATTTAGGAAAAGAGGAAAAAATACTTTTTGTATTAGAAAAAATTCAAAGTGTCTGTCTATGTTTCTGATAGAGTTCAGTGTCTATGAGTGTCCCTAAATATCTCCATTTGAATGGTTCATTAATAGCATCAATATTGGATTCTCAGTGTTAACAAGAGGAAGATTTCTTTAAATTCCAAAATGTTTTAAATGTCTTTCTTCCAGGTTTAATCATATCTTAATATTATATACATAGGTCAAGTCTTTCTTTTTTCTAGCTATCATACATTATTTTCCTGGAACCTTTTTTCTATATTTTTTGGAAGTTTCCCCTAAGCATCACAATTTTGGTCCAAAGATGTAGTAGAAGACATTGGTTTTATGTATATCTTAATGTGTGTATGTGTATGTGTGTGTGTGTGTGTGTGTGTATATATATATATATATATATATATATATATATATATATATATATATTACAATATATAAATATATACATACTGCAAAAAGTATTTGCACGTGGTAACCAGATTCCAGTGAAAGGTTGTTAAAAGAGAAATTGAATTCTAATGGTACAATACAGCTCCTCAGATATTTGATATTTGGAGTATGAAATACAAAATACTCGTGAGAATAGTACCTGAGAAGGGTATTTTGTCAGCCAAGTTCAATCAGATTCCCTTCTGTTTATGTAAATGTTGTTGAGTGATAATTTTTCCCTAGTTAGAATTACCCATTTCCCTAGCTGTGTTTTATAACTTAGTGAAGAAATCTGGCTGGAGATTCAGCAACATATTAGGTGATACTGGTGTCATTCCCTCATTATGGTCCTTCTGAAGCATATCTAAAATCAGGTGACAGGTCTAAAGCTATTTTCTCTCAAGTTTACTCATTTTATTCTCTGTCTCCCTTTCTTTTCCTCCCTTTGTCTAATTTACTTTTTTGCAATTTTTCCAATATTGAAATTCATTTTGTTCAGTCATCTCAGTAAGAAGTCAGCTGTGTTAGTTTCTATCACAGTAGTAAGACTTGAGGCTGGATTTGTACGCATTCTAAACTTTAGGAATTACTTCAAAATAAATGGAATGTGTTTCCATATTGATTCTTCTACTTAGAAGATAGTTCTAATACAAGAAAGAAGAATTGGAATTTTGAAATGCAGTTGGATTGTTTAATGTGTATATATCTCCTGAAAGAATTATATTAAACAGCAGAACTTTATGTCATACAAATCTCGGTAGCAGCCTAGATCATCATTCTCCCAAAAATAGCTGATGATAAATCTCATAGAGCATCTGCCCATAATCTTGTTTATGACACTACCACACCAGCCAGAGTAAAATGTTTCCACCAATATCACAATTGTTTATGTAGGAAAAAGGGTTGCGTTTTTTTTTTTGCCACTAATAGCCACTGACCCCCATGTGCATCCCCAGTAGTGTGCAGTATGGCCTGACATGTGGTGTATGCTGTATTGTTCTGTACTAGTCATTCCTAGGGTCCAGTAACTAGTCTCAATGCACTTGGTGCTGGCATCTGGATAGTAAGGAAGTAGAAGAGAGAAATTAATTCAAGGTACCTTAGATATTTATAGGCAAGTTCCTCCCTCCCCAGACCCAACCATAGTGACAACAACAACACAAATTCAGGAAATATGTATGAATTCCCCTCCTTCCACACATGTGGAAGTGGGTCTTGTAAAAGAATATGTGAAATATAATGCTGTAGACCTTACACATCTTGTTATTGACTGTTAATAGAACAGTTCCAGGATGCTTCATTTTAATGTTTTCCTTTGAAATTAACCTTTGTCCTCTTCCATATTATATAGGTTTTGTTTATTTGTTTTGCTTCAATCCTTTAGATTGTAGAAGGCATGAAACAAAAAAGGTGGAGCATTGAAAATGTTTCCTTCGGTTCTGGTGGAGCTTTGCTACAGAAGTTAACCAGAGATCTCCTGAATTGTTCCTTCAAGTGTAGCTATGTTGTCACCAATGGCCTTGGGGTATGTCCTTCAACTTTTGCTCCTATATTAGCACCCTCTTTCTGTGTCTAGGTAACATATACTTACTAAAGCAATAGGCAGAGGATAATATCATCTTGGATTATTAATGTGTTTTCAGGTACTGATGACCTTGACTTGCAAGCATGGAAAGAAAGATGCTAATAAATAACATGATGAAGGGGGAAAAGAGACTTGGAAAACAGAAAAATAATGAAAGATTATTTAAGAGAGACTTTAGGTCAGTCATTTGTCACTGCTTTAGATTTGAGTGGGAATGTCAACTAACTTAGCTTTCCTTGTGTCAAAAGATAAGTAAGTATATAATCACTTTTAGGGAAGTAGAACGTTATTTCTGAGTGTGACAGCAAAGTCATGTTTAGTAGTAGCATAGCACAGCTGAGCAGCTGAATGACAGTACCCTCCCCCTCCCGCGGTCTTCACAGTACCCCTACCCCAGTACTGGGACTAAAACCTGGGTCATCTTGCTGAGTTATAGCCCCAGCCCTTTTCTTCTGGTTTTTTATTTCTAAACGAAATCAACCCCGGGCAGGGCTTGAATTTAAGGTCTTTCTGCTTCAGCCTCCCATTGTGCTAGGACTGTAATGTGTACCACAGCACCCAACTCTTTCATTAGTCTCTTGAAAGTGCAAAGTCTGTAAAAAGTGAGTAGAAAAGATAAGAACTCTGAAGAAGACCTGAGTTATCTCTCTAGGATCTTCCAGGCCTGGCTCATTTGTTACTTCTCATTCCTCTATCATTGCTGACTATTTCTATTGTGTTTTCTCTCTTATCTCAACCTTATGATCCTGAAAAGCCCTGTTCTGTTCAGGTTCTCTAAAGTTTTTCTTACACAGTACCTAGATAACAGTAAAAAGTTATGAAAATAGGTTACAAGGGGCTGGGGAGATGGCTCACTGAATAAGAGCTTCCCTGGCAAACTCAAGGGCCTGAGTTCAATTCCCCGTTCCACCAAAAAAAAAGAAAGGTTACAAAATAAGAAAATCTCTACCTTAGTCATATCCATCTTTTGTTTTTTTGCAACAGCATGTGTGTACTATACTTAATATCTGCTTAAAGACATTTTGCAACAGTGAAAATCACATGTTAAAATTTCAAAATATACTAAAAGCAACCTTAGGACTACTAACTTTCGTAAGAAAGGATACCTAGCATTTGAGCTCTTTGCATCCCCTTTTTCATAATAACTGCTCTTCAAAACAGAGTTACATTTCTGAAAGCCAGGCATAGGTTTGTTCCCTTATACCTGTAAAGAACCTTAGAAATTATATACAAGTTAGTGTATATATATGAGTCTATATGTATATTTTTATATAATTCCACACAAATATGTATGTGCTTTTTTCACAAGTTAGTGATGAAAATTTCTTGATTAATAATCTTTTTCTCCTTTTTAATCTGAATTTCAGATTAATGTCTTCAAGGACCCAGTTGCTGATCCCAACAAAAGATCCAAAAAGGGCCGGTTATCATTACATAGGACACCAGCGGGGAATTTTGTTACACTTGAGGAAGGAAAAGGAGACCTTGAAGAATACGGTCAGGTATGTACCTGTACTGATCGGCTTTTGTGATAGTTAATTATTGGCTCTCCAAATTAAAAAATGAGGTTTTTGTACTTTATTTTTTAAATTGTATTTTTAAATCACTTTCAGAGCAATATTATAACATTGAGATAGTATGTTAATAGTATTGAATTCAAATCGTTGTCTTTAGTCACATTAGGGTTTCTTTGTTTATTTTTTTGTAGTTGAAGCTGGCCTTGAACTTACTGTATAGTCTAGGCTGGCCTCAAACTCACTGCCATCCTCCTGCCTCAGTCTCCCAGGTGCTAGGATTACAGTTGTGTACCACCATACCGGAATATAGTGTCATTAGATTCTTATAACATCTCTGTGAGCTTTTAAAAAAAGCAAATTATATTAATGTAAAAATGAAAAGACAGGATAAGTTGCTTTAGAGTCCGTGACTAATAGTAATACTTTAACAAACTTTTCTGAGACTTTTTCCTATAAAAATAAGTTTTCCAATCATGTGACTTACAAACCAAGTCCATAATTTTTGAATACACAAAAAGAAACTAAAACATTATATTATGTGGACCACCTTAGCACTCTGAACATTTTTTGTTTTCAGTTCAGTTGATTTGAATCAGAAAACTAGGTAAGGGATCTAATTTTAAATGTTTGATTTACAAATTTATTTTCATTAAAGATAAAAATTGTTTCATTAATTTTGGTTCAAAAACTTAAAAATATACTAAAAGCAACCTGTTGTAAGCAGTAAATGTGGCATAACAAAGAATTATAGTAAGATATTCATGTATTTGTCTAAGGTTCTTCTCAGATAAGCTACTCACAAGAGACTCAGTAAAAGTAACAACATGAGCATATGAACAAAGCATTAGAACATCTGAGTTAGCAGTCTCTGTATAAGCACATAGACCTTTTGATTAAAGAATAGGAACCAGCATTCCCTGGTAGGTTACATTTAAATTTATGGGAAAGAAATGCCACAACTAATTTACAGTAGTTCAGTGGCAGAGATTCTAGATAATGTTGTATGTACTGTAAAAATAGATGGAATGCTAAAATTATTTCTGTAGAATTTTTTTTAAAGAGAAACTGCTTAGCGAAACAGAAGTGGCTTTGCCATATCAAGTGAATTTAGTCCTTATTTTCTATCTGGTCACCCTTATCTGACGGAGTGTATTACATTTAACAGTAATGACTTTGAAGGATACAGTCCTTAACTCAGTCTCAGTGCATGAGATCGAGATCACTACCTGTGTTTGTTTGAGGTTTAGTTTTTGTTTGGCAGTGTTTTAGATTAAAAGTTTAGTGATGAGCAAATTTATTAAACTTGTGAATTGACAGGTTTAATCAATTTTGAGTCTGTTGGAATTGTCAGAGCCTGTCTTATTGTGCTGTCAGTGTTTACAGTGATAGTCTCAGTTCTCCCAGGCAGCCAAGCATGTAAGTCAAAAGAAAAATTAAGTTCATTTTTTAAGGAAGTTGGCTTTAGAGTGTAATACTTTAACAATCTTGGAATATTGTTAAGTTGAACACCATCACTGTATCTGTATTGACTGGGTAGGTGAATTCATTAAAACTTGACTTACATATTTAGTTTGATGGTCTCTTTAATCATTAAATTTACATTATTGCAGGATCTTCTCCATACTGTCTTCAAGAATGGGAAGGTGACAAAAAGTTACTCATTTGATGAAGTAAGAAAGAATGCACAACTGAACATAGAACTGGAAGCAGCGCCCCATTAGGCTCTGTCCTGTGGTGGGGTGCATGCGCACATGAGCACCCGTGTGAGAGTATGTAGAACATAATGTTTATTGTACAGCTGTGTGGGGTTTCTTTGTGTTTTATGATACATTACAGCCAAATTATTTGTTGGTTTATGGACATAACTGCCCTTTTTTTCTTTCATTTTCAGTATTTACATGATCTCAGATTAGGCAACAGACATAACCATTGTGAAAGATTAATGCTAAAGTAAGCTTTTTAGGGCCCTTTGCCAATAGATAGTAACTCAATCTGGTATTGATCTTTTCACAAGCAACAGTACCAAGAAACTTTTATATATAACAAAAGATCACATAAAACAGATTTACATAAAATTATCATGATTGCTTTATGTTTATATTTAACTTGTATTTTTGTACAAACAAGATTGTGTAAGATATATTTAAAGTCTCAGTGATTTAACAGTCTTTCCAACTTTTCATGATTTTTATGAGCACAGACTTTCAAGAAAATACTTGAAAATAAATTACATTGCCTTTTGTCCATTAATCAGCAAATAAAACATGGCCTTAACAAAGTTGTTTGTGTTATTGTACAACTGAAAGTATATCAGGACATACCCTTTAGAATTACTAACTGCACTGCCCCTTGTAGAATATGTATTAATCATTCTACATCTAAGGAAATAATGGTTCTTACTGGAATGTCTAGGCACTATACAGTTACATACATTGGTCATTGTATTGTACCAGTGAAATGCCAAATTTGAAAGGCCTGTACTGCAGTTTTATATGTCAGATATTGCCTGTGGCTCTAATATGCACCTCAAGATTTTAAGGAGATAATGTTTTTAGAGAGAAATTCTGCTTCCACAATAGTATATATACATAAATGTAAAATATTGATAAAAGTGGAAGTAGTGTATTTTAAAGCAATTATACTTCTGAATTTATTTTTCATATTCTATAGTTGGTATGACTTAAATGAATTAACTGGAGTGGGTAGTGAGTGTACTTATTTTAGATGTTTTGATTCTGTTATATTTTTCATTAAGTTTTTTAAAAATTAAATTGGTTATTAAATTGTATGGATATCCTTTATTAATTTTAATTAAATTTCTCAATAACAATACTCAAGTTCTTAAATGAGGATAAATTATTCCTGATAAAAAGTACAATGGCATGTAATAGAGTTTTACCTGAAAAAGATAGCTGAATTCAAAGTGTTTGACCTCAGGGTATTAGAGTGATTAACTGCTAGGTTCTGAGTCAGTCACCAGGTCTGACTAGAGACCAGTTTCTTCCAAACGGTGCTCGTATATTCAGTCTGTTTTCCATGGTAGTGGCCAGCCACCAGCTCAGACCCACAAGGCCAAATTGCTCTGTTTTTCTGTGCTGACTGTGGCTGCTTTCTCATACAGCAGAAGCTGAGGAGTTGCACGAGAGACCACATGATCCAGAAAGCCCAAGATGTTTATAATATGTCCCGTTCAACAAAATTTCACAAGAAAATGACTGGCCCATGCTCTGAGAAAAGGAGTGTGCCATTTAAAGAAATAGTGTTTTTCATGGAAAGAAGTAAGCTCAAATCACTTGTGGCATTATCTTTTGTCCTTTCTTAAGCTAATAGTAAACAACTGATTTAGAAAAACTTAGTATGACATTAAATATGAAATTTTAAATATTGAAAAGCCATAAATCATCTTTTAAATAGTTACATAAGAAAATGTTTGACCACTGAAATAATCTAAAGATAGGTGAGTTAATCACTGTCTTAAGTGGTATTAGAAAGAACATAGGTTTATCCTTGATAGAAAATAAATTTTAAGCCTTTTAAAAATCTATGTAACTAAAGACTAGTAGTAAAAAGACATAGCTTTCTTCCTGAAATGTTCTGAGTGGCTTGAAAGAAACTACATTACCAATACCAACTTTGGTGATCACCATAATTTTGTCCATGTTTAAACATTGGAATTATACCACAGGCAGTATTTCTAGTTTTCTGTACATTTTTGCAGCTCAGCATACATAGGGGAATTTTGTCTTGAAACTTTCAGTGAATGATAAAAGCTATGCATTTGTATAAAACTAAAGATCAGGAAGTAGAATGATTAATTTTGTTGGCTCTGAGCCACTTGCTCTTGATGAATTCTAAATTTCTGAATGCACACTTAGTATTTGGCCATCCCTGTTCTGAGCACCAAACAGTTAAATACGAATGCCAAGTAGAACTGGTGTTGTTATCCTCCAGTCAGCCTAGCTCTTCCTGACAAAAGTAGGTGGGTTTAAGTCATTAGATTTATAGTTGACACTAATCCCTCTTGAATCATAATTTTAAGTAGAAGATAGCATTCTGTGTTAAAATTCTTAATTTATTTGTACCTTATACATAAATGGTTTTTATGACTATCCCTAATTTCCTTTCTTGAAATAAATTGTTATAAAAAAATTTTCTAGTGAAATTCATCTTGGTTAATTAGAAAGAGAAAAATGGCAAGATATTTATTGTTCTGTTTACCATAATTTACAACTCACATTTAACTAGCATTTTGTAGTTTTACATTCCTTTTTAACCCATTCAGTGGAGAATGTCAAATCTTCTCCCACACTGTATGTTAAATCAGTCCTAATATGTACTCAACATCAAAGACAAACATGTAATAAACATGGAAATAAAGTTTAGATCTATTAGTGAAATGTTAAATTTGATTGTGTGCTTCAAATAATGCCATTTCCAGACCTCCTCTTCCAAAGGATGAGGGAAGTGTCGAGGCTGATTCCTGTTTCCTACCTTATGCAGCTGTATAGATAGCAATGCCTTACCCTAAGTCAGAACACTAAGTAGACCCCAGACCTAGGATACAAGAGCATAATTCCTTTGTTAAGATTTGAAGTGCCGAGAGACAGTAGTTAAATGTAGACACTGACTGGGATACAGAAGCATCAGGGTGTTTCTGTAGGCATTCATTAGAGACACAGTAGAGGAGGTTTTTCTAGGAAAGTAGAATAGACCAGTCTCCAGGTTGGACCTGATCTAGCACCCTATGGGTCTTATAAATGATTTTATTGAAACACACCTAGTAGGGTCTTTGGTTGCTGTTCTGCAGTAATAAGAGTTGCATAACAGCAACCAAAGACCCTAATAGGTGTGTCTGCAAAGCCAATAATAGTTTACATTGTTCCCCCTCACAGAAAAAAATCCTAGTCTGTAATAAAAAACAATCCAGGGCCAGGGATATAGCTCATCAGCAAGCTCCAGGGGTCAAGTTGAGGCCAGTATGGGCAATCCTGTCTCAAAATAAGAAGGGCTGAGATACAGCTCAGTGCTCACTGAATCCAGTCCCCAGTATTGAGGGAAAAAAAATTCTACAGGTCATTAATAATTCATAATGTTTAATTGACACTGTGAGCAGGCAGAGGTCCTGGAAGTATGCACCCTACCCTTAGCCTGTGTCGAGGCTGACCTGAAGGTTGATGCAGCTTCCAGTCCCTGGATTCTCCACAACACAGGACAGTAGAGTTGACAGCCAACAGACTGACCTCAAAGAGGAGACCAGAGCTTGAGAGAAGAGTTTTTGCAGCAGGACAGAATCCACACCCTTCCATAGAGATCAAGTAAGAGACAACTTTAGGAGAGAGGTAAAGAGGGTGCAGGAGGCCCAGGCTCAGCCAGGAAGTACACACAGACCTGTGTGTGGTGTAGGAGGCAGATTTAGTGGGAGTCATCACCTGAGGGGGTGGACCTGAAGAAGGCCTAAAGTCTTAAGTCTGGCAGCAGAAATCAGTGGTCTGAATTACTATAGTTCAATATGGTAAAAGTGCCTAATTATCTTCACTAAAACTCAAGAGTCATCTGTTTTTTTTTTTTTTTTTTTTTTGTCTTTTTGAGACAGGGTCTCACTATACAGTTGAGGCTGGCCTTAAGCTCACTTTGTAGCTCAGGCTGGTCTCGAACTCACAACAATCCTCCTGCCTCAGCCTCCCGAGTGCTGGGATTACAGGCATGCGCCACCACGCCCGGCTCTAGAGTCATCTGTTTTAGTAAAGGGCTGTTACATGAGCAGTTCCTAAGGTTTGTCAATATCTAGTTGACATTTAATGCCATGTTGCTGAATTTTCTTCTGTAGACCAACGTAATATAGTGGCAAGTATTTGGTTTTCTCCATAGATCAATAACTGGATTACCTAAGAGATCATAAAAAAATTCTGTGGCTTACTGCCAAAAAATAGGGCACTGGGCCAAAGAATTTACAAACCTTAGCATACAAAAAAGCAATAAATACTTTCAAACTCCCTGCTTTCCACAAAATCATTACAAGGGACTATTGAGGGAGAAGGAAATCAGAAGCTACACTGGCAATACATCTTATGGAAAGAAAACAGTTCTGTACAGTGCTTTGATTTTTCTGAAGTTCTTGTAGAATTGGGAGTGAATCCATTAGAATTGGTTTGGTGCATAGATGTTTGTAATTTTTATCTCCTCATGTTGAGTAGTTCTGATATCAAATCATCAAAAAGATTATGCATCATAATCCTTCATCCCAGGAATGCAAGGATAGCTCAACACACACAAATGAATGCATGAAATTCACATAAACAAAAGCAAAAACAGAATCACATTATCTCAATAGATGCAGTAAGAGCCTTTGGCAAAATTCAACATCCATTCATTTTTTTAAAAAACTAAAGAAAATACATATAGTGTCATTATCTCAACATGATAAATGCCATATATGGCCAACGTTATATTAAATGGGGAAAAGTAAAAAGCCTTTCCTCTAAAATCAGGAATAAGACAAAGGTGTCCATTATCACTACTCCTGCCCAATATAGTCCAGGAAACAAAGCAGTCAGGCAAGAGAAAAAAAGAAAAGGGATTGTATAGGAAGGGAAGAAGTCAAAATATTTGCAAATGACATGATTCTTAACTTTCAGTAAATAAAGACTCAGAATTGATAACCAAATTCAACAGTGTAATGGTATACAAAATAAACACAAAAATGAATAACATTCCACTGAAAAAGCAATTAGAAAGAAAGTACAATTCATACTAGCATCCAAAAACATTAAATACTTAGATACTGACCTAACTAAGGAAGTAAAAGACCTCTGCAGTGAATAACAGACTGAAAAGGAAATTGGGGAGGACATCAGAAAATGGATAGGTAGAACTAACAATCCAAATGGCTATCGTTCCAAAACTCCCAAAGAAATTCTAATCAAATACCAACATCAGATCTCACAGAGCTAGGGAAAACAATCCTAAAATTTGTATGAAATTAGAAGAGACAAGCAAAAACATTGGTTGATGAAAGCAAAGCAGGTGTCATCACAATCCCAGACTTGAAGTTATACTATCAAGCTATAGTGATTAAATAGTGTGGTACTGGCACAAAACAAACATGGATCAATGAAACAACAAAAACCAACCTTAAGCACTGTAAAGCTACTCAATCTTTCAAAAGAGGCAAAAACATACACTGTAGGAAGAAAGACTAATAAATTTTGCTAGAAATCATTGAGTCAACCTATATATCTTACCATGTACTAAATGAAAATCAAAATAGGCTCAATTTAAATATTAAAATAGAAACAATCTGCTGGAAGGTAAAACAGGTATAATTCTTGAAGACTTTCTAAACAAAATCCTAGAGTCACAAGAAATAATACTGTGAAGCAACAAATGAGATCCTATCAAAAAGCTGCCCAGCAAAGAAAACTAACAGAATGAAGAGATAAACCACAGAATGGGGAAAAAAAATTGTCAGCTACTCCATGGCAGACTAACTATACACAACTATATTAAACAGCTCAAAAAAAATTAGAACCCAAAATAAAAGACCCGATTAAAAAAAAACTGGGCAACTGAAATGATAGACATTTCTCAGAAGAGGAATACATATGGCAACAGGAAAAAAGTACTCATCATCATGGCCAACAGAAATGCAAACTAAAACTACATTGAGAGCACCATCTTGTATCTCAAAAAATGGTTATCAAAAAAGAATCAGTAACAAATGTTGGCAAAGATGCAGAGAAAAGGAACTCGGCTGCACTGTTAGGGGGAATGTAAACTAATACAACCACTGTGGAGATTCCTCAAAAAAGTAAACCTAGATATTGTTTGACCCAGCTATCCCTCTCCAATGTATCTTTTGAAGAGTTAAAAATCACCAGATTACAAGGATACATGCAAACCTGTAAATATGGCAGCGCAATTTATAGTAGCTATATCTTGGAAACAGCATAGATGTCCATCAATAGATGAATATAGGGCTGGGGAGATAGCCCAGTGGTCTAAGTGCCTACCTAGAAAGCACAGGGATCCAAGTTTGATCCCTGGTACCACATGGCATGTCAGCCCAGAACTCCAGACACACAGTGCCATCCATCAGAACCAAGCATAGTGGTGCAGGCCTGTAATCTAAGCTTCATCCATCAGAACCAGGCATAGTGGTGCACGCCTGTAATCTCAGCACTAGGGAGGCTGACACAGGAGGATCACTACAAGTCTGAGCTGCATAGTGAAATCCTGAACCAAATAAAAGATTTATAGATGTATAGATATGAAAAAGGAAAGATTTGTTCTTACCTGTTTTTTGTAAGAGTCTTTGATTTATGTCTTGTACTGAGTAACTTCTTTGAAGATATTATATGGTGAAAAGCTATCATTATTCTCATTTGGTATGAAAATGTTTTATTCATAAAAGAAAAGTGAGCAGCCAAAAGATGCCAAAGAGCAACAGCTAACTGAGGGAGCAGAAAACCACAAGGAGTAAAGTAAAGCGATAAAAGCTCCAGGAGACATCTCAGTTTGGGCATTGAATTCTACTGAGAGATCATACAGAGTAAGGAACTTAAAATAGTGACTGGCAGAGTCACCTGGAAAGACCTGGTGCCTCTAACACAATCCTTGCAGGCAGCAGGTGTGTCAGAAAGGCACTCGCTTACAGTGAGTCTGATGTGGAAGGTAGTACATACTCCTGTCCACCTCTGCTGCTCTATCACTGAACGGGGTCGAAGAAGGGGCAGAGTTGAAGATCAGCAAAACAGGATCCGTGAAGGTTTGGGCACAGAGAAAGTAGAGAGTGAGGATCCGCAGCACTGTGGGTGCTGAGCCTACATGCAAGGAGGTGCTGTCCTCCTAGAAGGAAGGAGGTGCTCACAGCTACAGACACTTGTTGCAGATTTCGTTAAGTGCAGAGACCAGATCCCACTCCAACATGCATCACATCAATTTATATTCATCCGTGAGAAAAGAAACATTCTTGGGGACAACAAAATTCAGTTAAAACCAGTTTTCCTGACCTGCAGTATTTATAATTCTGTCCTTTGCTCCTGTGTCGTCTTTGCTGTACCATAAACTAAGGAATATGTTATGAGGTCAGTTAGGTACTGTGCTTCCGAGCTGTCCCCATAAATTGGCTACCACTTCATTCTCAATAAATACCTAACTAGCTCTCCCCTCCCATTGAGGGATTCATCGCCCAGGAGACTGAAACACCAGTCTGTTACTCTCCTACCTGAGGCCTCCCTGCATTTGCTGCCACAAAAAATTTATTCCTTGAGAATCCTTGTCTTCTATACCATTCTTGGGCCATCTGACTTCTGTCTATTTCACCTAGCTCTGCACCTGAAGCATCTGTTCCCTTTAGCCTGCAGAATGCCCAAAGCCTAGGCTGCCCATGGTGCCCAAGGCTTTGGTGGTCCAGCCCATGCTACACATACAGCTTTGTGCCTGGCCTTTGGCTTTCACTGTCAACAACACAGAGCATGCACACATGCATGCGCACACAACTACTTTCTCTTGGTGCTTCCACTTCAGTGTGTTCTGACCCTTCAGCAAAAATGCCTGTGAACTCTCTCTGGGTCACAATACCTCCAAGAGGCCTCAGGAACTTACATCCATCCCCAGATCATGTGCCATTCCTGTGGCCTGTCGGTACTGAGTGTATTTCTACAAAAGTGCTTCAATTCATAGGTCCGTATCCTCTGTGGATCTTACCTATTAAAAAGTTCATTTAGCTTGTATGTAGTTGTAGCTTGCAGTTTAAGTCCTAAGCCTTTGAGAACTTAAGTACTATGGGCCCTCTGCCATACACATCCTCATTGAGTAAACACAATTCACCTACACTAATTCAAGGGCTGAAGCGGCAGACTCAGAGAGCCTCCAACTAACAGTAGAGCAGACAGGAGAGCATAGGGCTGTCTCTGGCAAAATCCTCGTTCTTGAACCAATGATGGTACATTTAAGAATTTTAAGATTTTAATCATCTTACCTTTGCTTTCTGGAACAAGGTAAAATAAACATAATTTAATTGAACTATTTAAAAGTTTCACAGTCTTCACTGATGTTGATACCAAAATTAGTGTCTATTTGTAGTGCTTTTTCTTATGGATGAAGAATCAAGTTTAGGATATGAAATTAAGAAACTTGATAATATGTTATGGGAAGATAAATTAATAGAAAACTATTAGCAACATGAAGCTCTTAACAGCAATTTTATCCTTTATTCATAATCAGGAATTCTGTTTCTGTACTTAATCAGGCTAGGTAATTCTGTCTAATTTCCCCTTGAAAACAAATTGACATCTGGCTTGCTTGGTTGCGTTCTCTTTCTCTTGCTTAAAGTTAAGTTCTGAGCTAACAAGTCAGTATGGAATTAGCAGGTCAAAATCCAACTGAAAATGGAACCTTAAGAGTACCAAACCTGAAGACTACGGGCTTTTTTGTTATCTGATTGGACAGGATGAACAGAAAGACCTTCCAGGCACTTTCCAGAGAAGGCTACCATGCAGAAAGGAGGTGAGCCAGTGTAAGGCTAACTTTCTGTCCCCAAGGGATGCTAAAAAAGTCACTTTAGTACTGTGTAGAGCAAGTTAAGAAAAAAATCAATGAAGCCATTAATACAAGCTGACCTATGCTGTCCAAATATACATTACAAAGATATCTAATTATGAAGTTAGATTAAACTGGAGAGTAGAGTTCCCTAAATACCTGACAGATGATAAAGCAGCCCCTCTCTGAAAGAATACCTTCATTATAATCCTCAAAGCAGTCCTTGAATTGTCTAATATGTGTGAACAGCTCGCAAAGTAATAGAAGGCACAAAGAAACATGAATGACAGCAGCTGGAAAAAAGTTACAGGGGTTCCGATGTTCCAGTACTGAAATTATAGATTATAAAATGGTATTTTAATTATTGGTTTGAAAAAATTACAAATACAGAGAAAAAAATTTAGATGATAACAGATTTGAAAAAATAATAGAATATAATGGAAATAAACAGTAACCAAGACAGATCAGGAGTTATTCTAAAATCAAAAGAAAAACAGATGAAGTTAAGCAATATGAAACAGTTTTAACACTGATCTCTTGAAAGGTTTCCTAACAGATGAAAAAGAAAGTGGGATAGAGGGTATTTCCAGAGATAAGGGATCAGGCTTTACCTGAACTGATAAGAAGCAACCATCTATAGGTCAAAGCTTAATGAATCCTGACTGAGCAAGATGAATTAAATCCACACCTAGACACATTACAGTGACACCAGAAATCAAGAATAGCAGAAGATTTTTAAGTCAGCCAGTGGAAAACAAATTTCATTCTAAGGAGTTTTGACACTCTCTCAACAGTAGCAATAGAAGGCAGAAGACAGTGCAGTACTGGGAAAGGAAATAATTGCCAAAAAAGCTTAGTCCCACTAAAATTGTCTTTCAAGGGTGAGAATAAATAGGTGTTCAGAGGCTGGCCAAATAGCTCTATGGATTAAAGTGTCTGCAAGCAGGAACAGGGGCCTACTGTGCTAGCTAGGCCCTTGGGGTTTGTTGAGAAGGCAATTGAGACTGGGCGTGGTGGCACATGCTTGTAGTCCCAGCTCTTGGGAGGCTGTAAACAGGCGGATCACTATGAGTCCAATCTAGTAGTGAGACCCTGAACACCCTGTAGACCCTAAAATACAAAAAAAAAAATTGGTGTTCAGAACCCCGAACTGCAAATGTACCACTAGCATGTCATCACTAAAGAAAACTCTAAGGACTGAAACAATGAGAGCAATAGTAGTAGACATATATGAGTAAGCAAATGTTGGCTATGATAAAAAATAGTAATATCTTATGCACTAAACAATATGTACATAAGCATAGCATGGCATGGCGTGGCATGGCATGGCATAGCATAGCATAACAGCATAAACCAGGAACAGGGCAAGTAGAGTTAAAAGTGCTAAGGCATTTGAACTAAGAAGTTAAAGTTACTGATCAAGTTTAAAATTTCTTTTAACTACTAGGTATAGGAATGAAATGTGTCACTTTCAAAATAACAGGAAAAGATGATGTGCCCAAATTTTCTCAAAAGATATGAAAGGGAGAAAAACAGGTGGGACAAAGAGCCAAAAAAGATTAATCATAAATTCTGTACACATAGCATGAGTGGCTTATTCTGAATATACATAATTAAAGACAAATGTTTAAATGTATCTGCTCTAAAACATCAGTTACAGAAAGGTTGGAAACGCTTGTAAAGCAGCATTTTCCCGACAGAAGCTACTGTGCTGTTCCTATCAGTCAGGTGACTTGTTTGCCTGGGCTTCTGACATCATTGGTCTCCAGAACAGCTTATCAACAAAGCATGGTGCTCTGAGGGAACAGAGCATTCCAGCACCTGGCTGGAGCTCTATTTGCCAAGCTTTGGGGATAATCACTGCCTCGGGCAAAGAGCTCTCTACTTCTCTCTCTCTCTCTCTCCCCCTCAGCTTCTAATGATGTGCAGAAAGTCACATTAGAAGTGCCTAGAGACAGCTGAGTGTGGGCAAAGATGCATTCTGAGAAATAGTGCCTGCTGCTGATTATTTTCCCAGATCCTCTTGCCTCCAATTTTTACATTTTTCACATCCATTTGCCGTAGCTTTTATCAGGGTTGGACTACATTATCCTTTGTATCAGTACACTGAAGCAAGAAGTGGAGGATTAGATTTCCTGTGAACTTTTCTGAACCACATTCATTTACCCCTGAAAATCTGACACACACCAGGATAGGACAGTAGAAAGGGCCTGTGTAGTTTGGCTAAATCACCAGAGAATTTCTAAAATACCTCCCTGTCTCTGGCTGAGAAACAACCTCTGTATAAACCACTACCTAGAGACAGCTGCAGTCTGCCCCACGTGCTTCATGAGCCCTGTCACCTCCAATCTAAGGCTGTGTTAGTGATGTTCCCTCTCCTGCTTCCAAGGCACAGTGAAAAAGGGCCAGGAGTGGTTCTGTGAGGTTCATAAAACTGCCATCACTACAGCCTGCCAAGGAAGAAGTCGCTGGATTTCTCCAAGGAGCAAAAAAAGAAAATGACTCCTGCAAATCTGTTAACCTGTCCACATACATCCCTTCTCTTCTTCATATGTGACCCAGATTAAGCCTCTAAACACATCTCTATCGACCATGTCCATGCACAGAAAGCTCCAGGAATGTGCCCTTCTGTGTTCTTTATATTCAGTATAACATGCAAATACTGCTTTTAGTGTCGAGAAATGACTGCAAGCAGTTTTCTTAAACTCACAAGTCACATGGCAGGGTGTCTAGATTCCCTGGGGAATGAGTTTTTCCAGTTGCTGGAGATGGCAAAGAAAGCTTTCTGTTACTGGGGTCCACTGGCACACTGAAAAAACAAGAGCCATAGAACTAGAAGGCAACTGAATTTAGCAGGATGTGTGTATGTGTGTGTGTGTGTGTGTGTGTGTGTGTGTGTGTGTGTGTGTGTGTGTAGAAAGAAATTGTTATTCTCCCTCCCAACTAGTTTTGAAACTGAAAATAGAAAATAAAACAATCAATGCACACACCTCAAATCATTTTTATAAAAAAGCATATTTCAGGCCCATATTAGCCCAGGTAAATTTTAAATACCTGCCTCCTAATATGTCATCTGCCAGAGACTGAACAGTCTCTGTCCAGGGCCTTAAATACGCTAAGCATTTGCTTCACAACTGAGCTGACATATTAAACCTTTCCTATTTTTGTTTCTCAGTTTGAGACAGAGTCTTGCTATGTAGTTCAGGCTGGCCTCAAATTCACAGTGACCCTTGTGCTTCAGCCTTCCGTATGCTGGGATTATAGGCATAACACCATCACACCTAGCCTGAATTTTGATAGGCAAGCCTTTTTACTCTTTGGGTAAAAATCTTGCATTGGCAAGTTCTTATCTGTTTCTGCCATTATGTAACATGCTCTAGAAGTACAAGAAAAATGCCTGGCCTCTAGTAGACACACCTATTCCAGGTTGAGTGAAGAAAGTCTCCGAATCCAGAATCCAAGCGCTTCCTTCCCCCTCAGACCCCATCCCCAGCCATGCTTCATTTCCACCCATTTCTGCTCCATCCACTTGAGGTCCTCACTGACCAAGCTGGAGGTTGGTACTTATTTTTAGGGCAAAAATGATCCATGGCAACTGGTCAACCATTCACATAGCTGTCAACCTTCTGTATCCCATTGGGAATTTTGGACTAGCATTTCCATCTGTTTTACCCAGAAAACATCAAATTCAATCACTGCCCAAAAACCTCCAAAGCTACTGCTACAAGCAGTAGGCGGCTCTCTGGGGATCTAATTGTCCAGAAGGCCTGAACTTTGTTGCAGCCAGAACTCTCCAAACAAGGGTTCAAGTCCTCCAGACCTTTGTAATTTTGGTTTTGTTTTCTTTTTTTCTTTGCTTCCTGGCCCACACCCTCAGTAAGAAAACCACTTCACACTCCAAGATAGTACACACACACACACACACATACACACGCACACAGACCTGTACTTTTTGTAATGCACTCTGACATTGCTGCATCTCTTCTGTGGAGCTCTGTTCTAATTTATTCTACATGGTTATTGTTTTAGTGCTGGTTACAGCCCACAAATTGGCCTTCTGGATTACTAATGGCTGTAAAAACCCTGACCTGAACTGACCCAGTACAGCACCCCCTCCTTGGTCTGTCACCAGATCAAAACACTCCTGGAAGCCCAGTCTCAAGAGGCTTCCTAAGCCAAATTTAGGAGTTCAGAGGATGATGCTGTGAACATCAGAAATGTGGTGAACACACTGACAGCTTGCTATGTGGAGAGGAAAGGAAAATGGAAATTTTGCTTGTCACCTCTGTGACAGCACAGATAAGCCCCTTCAACATGTCCCTTAGGTTAGGCTCTCCCTTCAGGGTCTCTGGTAGATGCCCTTCCTGCTCTACAGGTGGGAGAAACAAACCTGATGAGCATGGATATAAAACAGCCCAGGCCTTACATTATTAAGGAATAAAGGGAGCTTTACAGCTGGGACTGTGACTCTAACCGCCACAGCCCCCTGCCAGGGTGAGTCCCTCCTCTTCTTTGCTGCCCTGGCCCTGCATAAAGCATGAAACAGGCCTGGTTTTCTAGTCACTTCCTCCAGCAAGGCATCTTCAGGAAATGTGTGGTCTTCAATATGCAGTCAGCACTTGGAGTCTCGATTCGGGAGCAGTGTGTGCACATCGCAGGGGGCTGGTTGTACGTCTGTGGCTTTTTTTCATTCCTTTCCTGGGAGCCTAAACTGGCCCAGCCCCAGAGGCTGCCTAGTTAGAGCATTTCCAGTTATTTTTAGTTCCTTCAGCCACAGTACTGGACTCTCACAGAGGAGTCAATGATGTTACAAATCAGCCAAGAGTTCTTTTGCTCAATTCAGATGAAAATCACAAAATTAACATTCCACATGACTGGAATGTTACTCCACAGACTCCCAAAGAGGAGAGAGAAACCCCAACTTGCCCCTCTAATCCTCACTGAGCAGGTTTTTTGACTTTATCACCAAAAAAAAAAAAAAGGATTTCTGGACACATCAGCAAAGAGACACAAGCAACCTGATTTATTAGCCAGGGTTAGTCAGCACACCATAGGGATACTTGTATGCACAAATTAATTGTAACAGAATTAACAATACCTGAAATATGGAATCAGCCCAGGCACTCATCAACAAAGGAATGGTTAAAGAAACCATTCTTTAACCATTTAGCACAGTGGAGTTTTTCAGCCATTAAAAAAAAAAAAATGTCATTTTTCACAAAAATGAATGGATCCAGAGATCATCATACTGAGACTCAGAAAGACAAATAGCACATGTTCTCCCTAATAAGCCAAAAAAGATTTCAAGTTGGAGCTAGGGAGATAGCTCAGCAGGCTAAGCGCCTGCTTAGACAAGCACAAGGACCCAGGTTAGATCCTGGGCACCACACATGGTGCCAGCCCTGTCCTCAGGCACTCTGAGCCAGCCACTGAGTCCGGGCCAGCGCACAGCTGTAATCCTAGCTGAAAACAGGATCACTTTACGAGTCCAAGCTGTGTTGTGAGACACTGTACTAAACACATAAAAAAAAAAAAAAAAAAAAAAAAAAAAAAAAAAAAAAAAAAAAAAAAAAAAAGACCTCAGGTTGGAAGGAGACTATTTTTACACAAGAGGAAGGGGGAATGGGGGTGTAAGACCAGGTAATGGAGGAGGAATGTGACCAAAATACATTATGTGTATTGAAACCCAATTTGTAAAATGAAGGGGGAGGGGGGCTGAAGGAGTAATAAGGGAAATAATTAGCCTAAATGGGGGGCAATAGGTGACAAGAGATTTACCTTGAAGAGTTGGAAGAGGCACAGCTCTCATGATCAAACTGTCCCTTAAAAAAAAGGACCAGCTTTTATGAGTGAGGGGCTGGCAACTTCCATGTGGTCACGAGCAGCCTCATGTTTTCCTCCCATTGCCAGATATCCACAGGGCCATTTTCACTGATGGGGGCATCCTGGTGTCCTCTCTGCCTCCAGCTGATAAGCATCAAGCATAGAGAGCAGCAAAAACACCCTTGAGAAGCCAGGTGGTGGGCGGCCCACTGCCAGGGACCCCTTCTGTCCCTCTCAGATAGGAGTTTCTTTTTTCTCTTAATTCTTCCTTCTCTTAAAAAAAAAAAAAAAAAAAGGAACAAGGCAATGTGCTTGCCACACCTTGTTCAGAGGAAAAGATGTCAAGAAAAATGCCTCTATCTTTAGTGTATGATGGACCAAGACCTGAGACTCAAGTCTCCTATTTTCCAAGGGCACCTATCCTGTTTCACTAGGAGCTGGGGAGCCTCAGCCAAGCTCCTGCTGGGCAGCTGCTGGATTGAAGCCTGGGGGAAGGGCTGAAAAGAAGAAATCCTGTGGGCAGAACTTGCCAGGTGGGGAGAGAGCAGGATCTACTCCAGATGGACAAAAAACAGACCAAAGAACCTAACAAAGAGTGCAAGGGGCCGTAGCTGGTTTGCAGCCACCTTGAAAGTCCTGAAGAAGCAGGCTTGCTTCTTCTCCCTGGCCCTGCCGCCAAGCCTTGGCCAAAGGCTTTCAGATACATGAGCACCACAGGAAATAGGGCAGGACTCGCCTACGCCATCTGTTGTGAAACATCCCATCCCCACCCGCCCACCCCATGCCATGCTAAAAGGGACTTCCCGGGCCTGGGAGATGGCTCAGTGGAATAAGCTCTTCCCTGGCAAGCATGAGGGCCTATGTTCAATCCCTGGTCCTGTAAAAATAAAAAAATAAAAGGGACTTCCCAGTAAACCCCAGCAAATCCCTGAAGTTGGGGCCCCCGGAACAGGAGGCTCCAGGTTCGGAACTGCTCAGGGCTCAGTCAGCATACACCCTGATCCAATCTCACTTTCCAAGTGCTTTCAATCTGAGTATATTTAAGGATATGTAGAAAAATTATGTAAGTAAAACTGAATGGAATATATATGTGGCTAGAAAGAAGATGTAGACCGATACTTGGAGAGGTTAGCCTTGTACAAATTCACACTTTTGCTCTAAGGAGGACTAGCCAGAAAAAATAAATCAAGGCTTTGAAAATCATTTGAACTTTGTCTCCTTTTAAGGAGACTTAAAGCAACTAATTTCTCTGCCTCTCTCTGTCTTTCAAAGTAATATAAGGAAAACTGTCAGAGTTTTTCAGTATTGTTTTCTCAAGTATAGCTCATGGTTCCCTTTTTGTTTTCTTGGCTTTTCACAAAAGTGAAGATTGATTTGTTTGTATTCAGAACTTGCTCTTTTTTAAAAGTTTTTCTATTTCTGAGACAGGGTATTGGTCCATGTTTACTAGAAAAACATTTAGTGCAAGATACATAAATATGTAAGAATATACAAGATAGAATTTACAGTAGCCTCCCAGGGTCAGGTGTGGAAAAGCACAAAAGACAATCTGTGTGCTGGAGATCCGGAGATGCAGTTGAAGGCCTGAAGCCCACTGCAGTGTCCTATGCCAGTCCCTATCAGTCTGCGGTGGGAGGCTGGAGAGTCTACTATGGAACCAGATGAGACCCAAGGTGAAAGTGAAGCCTGGATCCCTCCAAAGGTACAGAAGCAGTTTCCTCCTTCCTTTCCCTTCTTATTCCATGCAGGCAGCAAGCCCATTGGCGCCACTCACACTCAGGGATCTCCTGCCTGACTGCAGCAAACCCCTGCAGTCACAAACAGACCTATACAGATCCAACTCAGTTGGGTGTTTCTTGCTCAGTACAATCAGTGAGCTATCACACAAGGTCTCTCTATGTAATTCAACCTGGCCTTGAACTCACAGAAATCATCCTACCTCAGCCTCCCAAATGCTAGTTTTTGACTTTAAATCACCCATCTGTCCAGTATCTTCATGAAGAACAGTAGCATCTACTCCAAGCAATATTTTAGCATGAAATGATTCCTATGATAAAATGTCATAAATTGGAAAGGGGCCCGTTTTTGTTATTCTAATTGAAACCCCAAGTTTGCATTTCCTGAGGTTCCCTCTCTAATAAACAACCCGGGATTCAATTCTAGTCTCATGGTCTGTTTTTAGGAAACATCCAGATGACAGGCGATTTCTGCATGTTTGATAACTTCCGGTCTGTTTTGAGGATCCCCCTTTAATACATTCAGATCACCCCATCAGGCCAGCCGGGGTCTATGCAACTGGCTTCTGATTCCTTTCCCTGTGACACTGCTGTTTTGATAATTTTCGTTTCTTTCTGACAAGATGTTTCCATTTTGACTTGTGTATTTTCTTCCCTACACATGAGATGAATCACTTTGTTAAAAAAAATCCTTCATTTATATTTTTCTTTTGAATAGGAGATAGTATTTAGAAACCACAATCTGACCTCTAAAGATGCTTGCTGTTGCTGGATTGATCATTATTTCTAGGCCTTTGAAATAGATAATAAAAACTTTCTTTTAAAAAAAAAAGTACAAAAACAGAAAAAATTTGTGATATAGAGTTTCACTTAACAAAGTAATATGAATTTCACAGTATTTGTTATAGTACATAGTGTTGTCTTCCAATCAGTTGTTCATGTTGCCAGAGAGTATGCATGTAAAATTGGAAGAAAGATATGTATGAGAAATTAAGAAGAGAAAAAGAACAATTGAAAAAAGGAGATGAACCAAATTAAGTATTGTCTGTTCCTTTCCAAAGACCAGCAGAAATGCACAATGCAGTGCAACTGTCAAAACCATCCTGCTTATAGACCTAATAAATCTCTTCCCCCCACTCACTCTCCTGTCCTCCTCCTCAACTAATGACCTTTTTCTATTGAATAAGGTCATTCTCTTTTCCCAGTATCTCTTGTACCTTTCAGATTACAGTTTTCTTAGCATGTATCATTTTTTGATATAACAAACATTTTAAATAACATAATTTGGGGCTGGGGAGATGGCTCAGTTGAATAAGCACTTCCCTGGCAAGCGCAGGACCTGAGTTCAATCCCCAATTCCGCCAGTAAATAAACAAATTACATAATTTGGCATATCTAGAAATTTGGTCCTTGGCAAGAAAGCCAAGGGTTTTCTTGCTATTTTGTTTTGCTGGCCTTTTTTTTTTTCCATCTAGGGAAAATTTATTTTTTGGATAAATTTAAAGATATGTATGAGATAAAGTAATGTTGGTTTGGGATTGCATTTTGGTGCTCTTTTATCAATTGGATTCATTAATTATTAATCAAACTCATTATTTCTTAGTGCAAAGAGGGAGTCAGCATCTCAGCATCTTACACATTTTAGGTGCTCAATTTTTAGAAAAAATTCTATTGTATAAAGAAAAATCAACAACCCTATTTTATTTTTGCTTTGCTTTTCTCATTGTTGAGACAAAATACCCAACTCCCAAAGTTAATGAAGAAAAGGTTCATTTTGACTCACAGTTTGTAGATGTTTCCATTGTTTGGCTGGCTCCACGACTTGGTGGCATGCCAAAGGGCATCAAAGACAAGAAACAGTTCATGCTGAGCAGAAGGCAGCAAAGCAGTAAAACAGGAAGGAAGCAACAAGCTTCGGCAGTAACCTTCTCTTTCTTATATTCTATCCTGGCTACATGTCCTTAGGGCAGGAGCACTCAGACCCAGGGTAGGCCTTTCCATTATGCACACCCAGAACTATGCCAGACCGACTAGTGGATTGATTTAGTAGTCAGATTCCCTTCATACCAGCTCACACTCCAGGTCCAGCTATCTCTGAAAAGCCACACCTGTGATCACATGAGGCATTAGAGGGACATCTAGACATAAACCATAACACTTTCAGAGTATATTTCCATGTTTGAAATCTAGGTAAGAATTTAAACTTTCATGATAAATATTGGATTAAAAACTCACTTAAAGCATCGTACAATTTGCAATTTTACACGTCAGATTTGCGACAGAGTTTCCTTATGGTCCAGGCTGATCTCAAATTCAGAATCCTCTTGCCTCAGTGTCATGAATACTGGGATTACAGATGTGTGCCACCCCATGCTCATGTTCATTGTTATTATGCTACTGTGTGCTTGTGTGGTGACTTTTTTGCAAAGTTCTTAATCCATCGCATGCCCTGGCCCTTTCTCCTCAGTTCCAGTAGCTCACTCAGCCTTAGTAGCACAGCCTCTGACAGGGCCGTCCATCCTCTTCAACAAGCTTCCTTCAGGCAGGAGAGAAGCTCTGAGCCCTGAGAACTGAGCTTCTCAGCAGTTTCCTGACTGCACAGTGACCCCATCCTAAGAATGAGTCTCCAAAGAGCTCTACACCCCATGTCTCCTCCAGCACCTGCCAGGCCTCAGGCTTCCACAGAGGAGCATAGGGTGGATAGGATAACACAAATTAACCCACAACAAAATTTTCTGAGTTTTATTTATTTGGCTTTTAGGGAGACTGAACTGCAGTTCCACCTCCCTTTTTGAGACAGGATCTTACCAAGTTCCTCAGGCTGGATTTAAACTTGGAATCTTCCTGTTCCTCAGGCTGGATTTAAACTTGGAATCTTCCTGTCTCAGGCTCCTAGGGTCCTGGGATTAAGATGCTGGGATATCTTGCTGCTTATAGTTATTTTTTTTTAATAAACACCACTCAAATTTTAGCAAGGCGATTATTTATTTCCAAAGTTTGAGAACGTGTACTTGAACAGTGTTTGCTACTGTTCTCCACTACTCTAAAAGTTGAGATCTGGAAATCTTTTTTAGTGGTCAAATGTATCATGAATTCATGCTAATACATAAAATACACGTTTTTTATTTAACCACACTGATATCAAACTCATTCATTTTACTTAACTCTCATTTCTTCCTTGTGAGAAATCCTATCCACAATGATACCATCAAAATTACTATCATGCTTTATCTCTCCACATACCCACAACAGATTTAGTGCTAGGATACCAGTTTTACTGGTGACCATATGATTACTAGAAATATTTTATAATATTTTGCATTCTTTTTATCTTACACAAAGAGGGGAGAGTCAAATCTATGTGGTTTAGAGTCAATTAAAAACATTTCTCCTTGGCCTAGAGATATTGCCAGAGGTGGAATACTGTTGCCTGCATGCACAGACTTTAGAAAAGAAGTTTCTCTTTCTATGTGGGCTTGCCTGTGTGTGACAAAATGTGAAGGTTTATTCATTTAACTTTTGTTTTTAGGAGTTGGCTTTTTAATTTTGTTTTATGTTTCTGGATTGTTCTTGCTGTTGTTTTTTGAGACAGTCTTGCTGTGTAATTCAGACTGACCTTGAACTCACTATGTAGCCCAGGCTGGCCTTGAATTTGCAGTGATCCTGCCTCAGCCTCAAGAGTGCTGGGATTACAGGCGTGAGCCACTATACCAAGCCTAATTTTGTTTTACAGTTAGGTAAAATATTTAAACCATCTCAAAATCAAATTTTCAAAACAAGGTATGTTTAAAGAACTATGCCTGCCCTCTCTGCTCTGTTTTCTCCTCCTCCTCCTCCTCCTCCTCCTCCTCCTCCTCTTCCTCCTTCTCCTCCTCCTCCTCTTTTTCCTTCTTCACCTCCTCCTGTTCCTCAGGCATAACCATTTTTCAAATATTGTGGCTGATTCCTTCACTGTTATGTTGGATCACTAATATAAGCAAATTTTTATAATTTTTGGCATTTAGGAAGGTTTATATTTTAATTATTAACTTTATACTGCTTACTTAATACCCTTAGAGCTTTCATTTATTTTTTCCTACCATGTGTGGGTGTCTACCATGTGATACTGAAATTAACCAGTCCTAGTCTTCAACTCGTTTCTTTTCCTTAGGCAACTAATTTGAATAATGCTCCCTTTCCAGTTTATACTGAAAAAGTAATCAGTGAGATTAATCTGTTCTTTTTATATTAGCCCTGTTCTTCCCCTATTACAGGGGTGAGGTGAAACAGAGTCTTAACTGTGTAGTCCAGGCTGCCCTCAAACTCACTATGGAGCACAGGTTGGCCTCAAACTTGCAGTGACTCTCCTGCTTCAGCCTCCCCAGCGATGGGATTACAGGCATATGCCACCAACTTCCCCCAGTTTTTAATAATTGCATTCCACTGTCAGAACAGTTTGATGCCATATGTAAGCCTGGTTAAGTTGGTCTTCTGAAGGCTGTCGAATAAGACGTTCTACGAAAGATATAAATCATAATTTACTTAAAACTTGATGGTTTTAAGTAAAACCATGAAGTCAACAACAGAGTCTTGAGATAATCTTTGAGGCTTATGCTGGCCCGCACCAGATGTCTGCATTATTCTCATTTCTAAAAATGTATAGCACAGAGCTATACTAGAATTAATCACTTTACAGGAAGAAATTAAAGCTATGTTTGGCTTTCATATATAGTGGCTCTATTGAATAATATGCATCTGAATTTTTAAATTGCAAAGGTATCTGAATAGTTAATTTTTTATGTGCATCTTTTGTTGAATGTTTTGGTTCAAGAAAGAATATTTAAAGCTTTTTAAAGATTTCAGTTCTTAATGTAATCATACCCCTCTGCATGGAAAATCATAACCAACATGGCTGCAATAGACTTCTTGATGGTTTCCAGCAGCGCTTGCAAAGGCTGTTTTACCATACTATACTTGGGTGTAGGGCTCTAGTGTTCTTGGATGTACTGCATGAGCTGCATTATCTGCAGCACTGTACAGTAACAACTAGAGAAGGCGGTATACCTCACTGATGCTGGTCTGGTAATATCACTCCTGTGTTATAATGGAAGGTTCCTTGTGATGTGTGAAACATGTTTTGTACGTACATATGAGTATGGTTGGATTAGTGTTGTGGTAATGTCTATTCTCGTCTGTAAATAAATATATACAAGAGGCACTATTTCTAATTTATTGCAGTGTTTGGTGCTAGTTTTTACTTTTATGAAAGCATTCAGTTTTGTTTTCAATTTTATGTACCTTAGTTCCAAGTTTGGTCTGCAGATGTATATAGAAAGTTAATATTTATGCAATGTACATAATCATGCTATTCAGCATTGATGCTATACCATATTATGTAAATAATAAAAACCATGTGCAGTGGAGTAAAAATCAGGCAGGTCTCACACACTGCACTTAAATTCCTGCTTTATAATCTGCCGTGCATTAGTTCTGTGAACAAACTAACACTCACCACTTGTCTTTATGCTGCTGCAGTCATTTCATTGGCTAAAAGGTGCTCAGGAGTAGGCTTCTCAGGAAAAAGCTTTCTCTGGAATTTTTCCTGAATATCTTGAAAATAATTTTCCTGAAGCCTCTATAATTGAAGGTCAGTTTGTTTATTAATAAAGCCTTTGATTCATTTGTTATTGTCTCTCTTGGCATGAACCATTGTTATTTTATTAGTAGTGTTACATTTGCAATACATAATAAATATATGGATCATGAGGAATTAGTACATATGTATATTTCAGCTTTTTAAGCATTTTTAAGTTTAAAAACTAGGACCAAAGGATCTTTTTAAGCATTTTTAAGCATTTTTTAAAGTAATTTAATTTTTTTCTCTAAGGGTCTCCTTCCTTTTGTCTAAATGTCCAAAGGATTCTCTTTGAATTTCAAAAATTTTCTAAAATACATCTCAGTGAAGGCCATGCGGAGTTTCCCTAACATAGACAATGTTTGCTCGCAGATAAATTTTGAGCTTCCCTTTTTAAGATCAATTTCCTTTCATTTTAGTTTTTAGCATTTACTCTTCCCATTGACCGGTTTTCTTTGTACTGAACTTTTATTATACATATGTTTAAATTTCTTCACATACCTTCTAAAACTATCATTTCTCAACTATTATCCCTTTATTTCTCTTTTATTTTCAAGTAGTCCCCCATTTAATCACCTTTTTAAAACTAAGTACACAGAGCCAGAGGGTGTAGCACAGGGATAAAGCACACGCTTGGCTTGTACTGCATGCTTGTGTGAGATCCTGGGTTTGATGGCTTGCATGTTACAAAACAGTACAGTACATCTTTGTTTGCCCTTATATTTCATGTAGTTTAATCTTAGCTTCCAGAATGATCTTTTTAATGTCTAATTCTTTTCAAAGCAACCTTATTACCAGTATTTCAAATATTCATATTTTTCAAACTCTTCATTTCCTTCTCTCTTTATATTATTTTTTAATAGCTTTTATCACTTTCTGGCCTTATTTTAGCTTGTTTTAAACTATTACAGTTTTCATCTTTTTCCAGCATGTTCTTCTTCTGTGCTTTCACTGTCTAAAAAAAAAATGTTATTCCACTCCTTATTACATTTTTTTCGAAGAAGAATGTTGTGAGAACTCTGACCATGATCTTTTTTCTGTTGCTCACATTTAAGGAAAATAAACTTGCCTTGTATTTCTGCAAAAATAGATGGCCAGCAATAGTTTTCCCAGTTTCTCTGATTTTAGTTCCTGCTGTTTTGCTGTTTTGTGATGAGAAATCTGTCCTCAGTACTTTCTGAAACACATTTCTGTGCACTCTCGTTTCTTCTCCCTGCCTCTTCCTTTGTCTCTTTGTCCCTTTCTGCTCAGCATGGCTCCCAGCCATGACCTTGGTGAGGTCAGAGGACTTCATAGAAGCACGCACAGAAGAGACGATGCCCAGCACATAAAGCCAAAGATGTTTACTGTCTGGCCCATTACAGAAACGTGTGCCGGCCCTGTTTAAGCAACACTGCCACCTGCCCTGGGAAGCCCTGCTGCTTGCTTGGTATCTGGATGGTGCCATCAGTGTCACTGGATGATACATAAGTGAATAATATGTTAAGGGGTAATATAATAAATGCAGCTTTCCTGCAGTTGAAACACAGTCTTCCTATTGCAGTTGCTCAGGCATGGATGGCCACACTCTGACCCAATGAACAAAGTCTGTTTACAGTGGGAGAAAAAGGGTTCAGGATAGAGACAAGCCAGGGTGATGAATGAAACCTCAGCTCCTGCTGCAGGGGCTGCATCCTTGGACTTTGCCCTTCATGAGGCAATGAATTCATTTTTCACTTGAGCTCGCTTGACATGGATTTTGATATTGCAACACTGAAAATCAGAGTGACACAGTTGCACCCATGAAAATACACCACCGTTTATACAAAGCAGCTATTTCTCACAGGATTCTCTAGGAAGACTTTTTCAAAACCCTAAGAGGACAAAGACTTACAAAATTAAAACTCAATGAGAGATGCAAGAAAATAAGAGACTACCTTAGCTAAAACATTTTTAAGACTCTAAATTTTTTGACAAATTATGCACTAAATAAATTTCATATGTAGTTTGCAAGTAGAAGCAAAGGAAGTAATTGTTAGTGAGTATAAATAACCTTACATTTTTACAGGCCAAGACTGGTAGAGTTTGAGTAAGAAAAATGTAAATTACTATGTGCATGGAGGGGAATCTGTCTGAATCACGAGGGATTTTTTTTTTTCAAAAACCTGAGTTGGAATGGCCCTGAGGACCTGCTGAAGCTGCCGCAAATAAATAAAAAGTTTGAAAACCACTACTCTATATAATATGTACCTTAACCTTACAAAAATCACATGTATTTCATATCTTGTTGACCTTGGGATTTTTTTTCAATAATAAATCTTCAACATCCTTGTTCTGCTATTTATAAACCTTTCATACCATCACCAGAAAGCTTGACCAATGCTATGAAAAAAACATTTTTTCCAACTGATTATACCTGGTGGTAGCAAGAAGTTGGAGAAATTGCGCAGCTCTTTTATGCCAAGGTCAGATCCAAAACAAAACTTCACAATGATGAAATTGTCACAAAGGCATAGAAGTGGTTCACTGAGGTGATTTCTAATGATATCAGAGAAACAGTACCTATATCTTGAATAAGAGAGTGATCAGAAATATGACCCAGATAAGTAATTTAGCATTGGCTTTAATTAGCTCCTGACGTGATTGTCTGGATACCAAAGCCACTCATGTATAATCAGCGCCACAGACACCAGCCCCTGGGGCTCTGACAGCAGCCTCGTCTCCCTCTGCAAGAGGGTGGCAGAAAGGGCTACCAAATGCTCTCTCACAGTCCAGAAGGGGACAGTGAGGCACCAAGGAGGGTGAGAAGCTCATCTTGCACACTCCAGAGAGCACACAAATGAGCAGTGGAGATTCCACAGAGGTTGGATCCAGCAACAAGGAGCCTCCCCAGGCCCCACGATAAGGACCCCGACTGCCAGTGATTCCATATGTGGTCACCTGCACAGGACTCTGTGCTTCTGCTGACAGCTGGGAGAGGGAGAGGGCCAGGAAGGGGCAAGCCCTAGCATATTACTTGCTCATGACTTTTTTTTATAAGAAAATGATTTATGTCCTTTTTTTTTTTTTCCCTGCATCCCTGAAACCAAACAGGAGCTAGTTCTTGATGGGTGAGGGAGTCCACAGGTTGGCTGGCATCCCATGTTTTGCTTAATTTATTCCAGAACACTACTTGTGCTTCTTCCTTATTTGACCTCCTATGAGCTGCCTTTGGCTACTCCCCAGACACTTCTAGAAGTGGTGAGAAATCAGAACTTGAGTCATAAATTAGGAAAATAATTATTTGAATAACCCTCCCTGGTTTTTCCATACATTCAATTGCCAATCACTTTCAAGATGCTCAGGTGACTTGTACGAAAAGTTGTCATATGCATTTCCTATCTTAACCCAGTCTAGAAAAAGAACTGCCAGTCAAGTCCCTTGATAACATTACAATGGTAGCAAGCCACTGTTAAAAACACCATCACATTTACCCTCACTAAAATCCTGGGAGCAGTGGAGCACAACCACCGTGGTCTTCATTCTGCACATTCACAGCCTGAGGTTCAGTAAAACTAAGCTGGTAATGGATGAGGCAAGCAAGTTGGACCTCTATTCAGGGATATGTATGCTGATATTCAGGAAGGTTACAGCATCTTCCCAAGTGTCCAGTTAGGTAGTTAAAGACTGGATAACTAGCATATGGAACCAGAGGCACCTAGCCTGGAGGGTCAATAGGAGTCCAGCCCTGAGTTGCTGTAGTGTTTCCAGGGCTGCCACATGGTACATGGAATGGCTCTGCTCTGCCTGGCTCTTGAGCTCATAGCACCACAGTGGGAAATGGATTGCACCTCACAGATGCAACTGATGCTTGTGTCCATCACTCTGCACCTCAAAAGTGGAGAGTCATATAGAAGTGCCCAAGGATGTTTAAGACTCTAATGCAAGCATGATAGCACACACTTGTAACCCTAGCACTTTGTGAGGATGAGGCAGGAGGAGTGTCACTTTATACTCAGCCTGGGAAATTTAGTAAGACTGTCACAAAAAAATAAAAAGAGCTGGTGATGTAGTTCAGTGCAAAAGGCCCAGGTTCAATCCCCAGCAGGAGAGAGACAGAGAGACAGAGACAGAGAGACCCGAGCCACTTGGGGGCTTAGAAAACATCTCAGGGCCTTTCAGCCCCAAGATTCCTGAGTCATTCCCTGGAAAAAAGAAGAGGAAGAGGCTCTGAGAACAGAAGCGAGACTTGCTGAGGAAGCCATATGTACTCTCTCTAGAAGTTGAATGAAGGACAAATTTTGTTTTCCAAGAAGCAAATAGGGACAGTGGAGGGAAACAGTGAGCTTTCATACAAATTAAAACTGGAGACACCAAAGAACTGGGGCAAGGGACAAGCAAGAAGAGAGAAGTAGAATCTCTTAGTTACTTCTGTTAAAATATGTATATATTTTTTATTGATACAGGGTCTTGCTACACAGTTTGGACTCACAGTGATCCTCCCATGTCAACCTCCCTAGTTCTGGGATTACAGGCATGCACCACTATGCCCAGGTCTAGGGCAGACATGGTGCACTAATGCACAAATCAAACCTGGATTCTTGCATCTGCCAGGCAGGTGCTTATGCTGCCGAGCTCTCCTCCCCCCAGCCCTCTTTTCTTGTTACTAAAACAAAATACCCAGCACACCAACTTAAAGGAGAAAAGGTTTATTTAACTCAGTTTGTAGAGGTTTCGGTCCATGATCAGCTGGCTCCAAGGCAGGGTGACATCATACAGGGACAACAATTCATGGTAGCCAAAAGCAAAACTGTTCTGTCCCTTACATTGTATACAGGCTACACTCCCCCCCCCCCATGGGTGTAGCACTCGCACCCTTAGTCCCAGCCAGAACTATGCCAAACCAATTGGTGGACTGATTTACTAGTCATACACCCTTAATCCCAGCACCACACACTCCAGATCCAGAACTTCTGGAAAAGCTCTATGACTGCCTGAGGCTTCGGGGGGACATCGAGACATAAATCACAAAAGAGAGAAAAAAAAACACAAAAAATGTTTCCTTCCACAGCCTCATTTGAAGGGACCTACACCCCAAGCCTGATGATAGCTGATAAACTCAACTCTGAGTATTGCCCAGACATAAAAAAAAAAAAAAAAAAAAAAAACAGCATCACCCAAATCAATGACATTCAAAAACCTATGCGTAAGCCTCATCTTCCACTCCAGCTGTGTAGAAATATTTGACCACACACCGCACCTGGTGTTATGGTTGAATTATACCCTCCGGAGAAGACCTGTGGAGGTTATCACTGCCAGTACTGTAAAATGTGACTATTTAAAAATAAGGCCTTCACAGAGGTAATCAAGTTAAAATGAGGCCATTGGGGTAGGCACTAAGCCAATTTTTATTTTTTTTTAGAAAATGTATATTCACAGACAGACACCCACAGGGAGAATTTCCTGTGGACAAGCTTGTATAAGGCAAGGAACACCAAATCCTGCCAGTCGCCACAAGGTAGGGGTCAGGCATGGGACAGACTCACCCTCACCACCCTAAGGAGACACCTTCCCCTCCAGGCCTCTGAAAAACTCAGTTTCTCTGGTTTGTGCAACCCCGCCTTGCAACTCCCTGCCGTAGCCCTCTAAGCCTCCTGGCAGTTTACTCTGGGCTTCACATTTCCCAGCCGTGTACCCTGAAAACATGAAAATCTCAGCAAATCAGAGCAGGAAAGTATGGTAGAAATCGAGTGTGACTCTTGCTTTCAGATCAGAACATCAAAGTACAGGAAGAATAAGTGGCCCTCCCAGGCTTCCACAGTGGCAAAGCCAGGATTCTAATCCAGTGTCCAGACTCCCAGCCCATGTTCTTCCTACCAACACCCTGCACACAGCCTTCCATAACTCCATGCTCAGTGTACATCTTTTTTTTTTTTTTTTTTTTTTTTTTTTTTTTTTTTTTTTTTTTTTTTTTTGTCTTTTTGAGACAGGGTCTCACTATGCAGTTCAGGCTGGTCTTAAGCTCACTTTGTAGCTCAGGCTGGTCTCGAGCTCACACCAATCCTCCTACCTCAGCCTCACAAGTGCTGGGATTACAGGCATGCACCACCACACCTGGCTCAGTGTACATCTTAAGTGTGATACTCTGGCCTGAAGTTACATCAGTCCTGCTTGTCTGGCAATCAGCAAGTGGCTCCGGGAATCTGACGAAATCTGAGTATGGGCCACATTACTGATTCTTTTCTCACCTTTCTTCTCTGGCACTCTTCCCGGGTGGTCAAACAATAGAACCAAGAACCTGGAGGGAAAGATTCCACATAAGCTCAAATGACAAAAAAGTCAGGGACTACAACATGTGTTTGCAAAGGATCTTATGAAATTTACCTCCAAATAAATGTTCTGTTCCTCAGAAGTACGCAAAGAATGAGGACTTCTTTTGCTTACTATCTATATCAAAAAAAAAAAAAAAAAAAAAAAAGGTTTTGGGGCTGGGTTCAGTGGCATATGACTGTAATCCCAGCACTCAAGAGCCTGAGGCAAGAGGATATTTGAATTCAAGGCCAGCCTGGGCTATATAGAGAGTTCACAGTCAGCCTGAATTATGCAGAAAGATCCTGTCTAAGAGAACAGAAGAACAAGAAGACAAAGGACAAAGAGAAAGAGAAGGAGGAGGACAAAGAGAAGGAGGAGGACAAAGAGGAGGAGGAGGGGAAGTGGAAGTGGAACAGAAAAAGGAAAAGGAAGAGAAAAAGGGTGGTACTGGACTGTTTACCTTCAGTCACATGGATTGGACTCTAGTTCCAGAAAGCTTATGTTTCCTCTACCCAAATCCTAAAGAGGTACAGAAGAAAAGTAATTTCACCCAAAGGGATCAAGCAGACTCTTGATTTCTGTTTCACTTGGTTAACAGCCCCATACCAGATGATTATGCTGTTAGAGGAGCTGCCACTGAGTAAGCCCTGGTGAGCTTAGCCTCAGTTTTGTCTACCAATATCAAACTGAAAGATAAGAAAGACTCCTTCCTCCTACTCTTCCTCCTTTTGTCTGCTTGGGACTATGATTTTCCTGATTTTGTTTCTAACCCTTGCCCCTAATGATTAACCACAAAATTCCTCTTCACTGAAAGCATCCCTTGCTCATGCCCATGACCTTATAAAAAACTCTAACCTGTACAAGAGTAGCCAGTCTGGTCACTAGTGCCAGAGTGGTTCCTCTCAGATTTGTTCTGAAATCAGCCTGTCTTGTGAACTTGTACCTCTGGTTTTTTTCTCTTTCCTAACACATCAGAAGTGACCAATGTGAAGAAAAAATATCAGAATTAAGATATAGGGATGCTTTAAAGACCAACTAACTACTCAGATACCTTAAAAACAACAAGAGACTATAAAACATGGATCCAACAGCTGCTAGATGATACAAAGAAAACTAATCTAAGATTGTTATAAGTGAAAACCTATCAGAGGAATCTTCTTACTGAAATAATAGCAGAAAACCTTCCAAATATAGGTAAAGAATTAAATACATAGACAAGTAAGGCATAGAGAACTCCAAATAACAGTCAAAACAGAACTTTTCTCCATCACATCATAGCCAAAATTGTAAAAGTCCAACATAGAGAATCTTAAAAGTCATTAGAGGAAAGCAATGAATCCCTTATAAAGGTAAACCCATTAAAATTACAGCAGACTTCTCAACACAAACCTGAAAGACCAGGAGAACTTGGAGTGAATGTTTTAAGCACAAAAATAACAACTTCCAAAACAGAGTTATATATACAGCAAATTTTTCAAAATTTATGGAGAAGCCAGGTATTTTCTACACCAGAAAAG